>PVHY01002381.1:0-128393 GCA_004024945.1 Uropsilus gracilis | reverse complement strand
ATTGCAAGGTCATGGAAACAACCTAAATGCCCCAAAACAGAGGACTGGATGAAAAAATTGTGGTATATATACACGATGGAATATTACTCATCAATTAAAAATGACAAACTGGACGACTTCATAACAACATGGATGCATTTAGAAGAAATCATATTAGCAGAAACAAGCCATAAAGAAAAAGGCAGAAACCAAATGGTTTCACTAATGTAAGGGATATAGTGTAAAATAAATAAATAAATAAAAGCCTTGAGGAAAGTCAAAACAAGCTAAGAACCAAAATGAAACGCACAAATATGAACAGGAGGGAAAGGGGGGGAAGGGAGGGGAGGGGGGGCAAACCCTTGAGAGTACAAAGTTGTGAAATTTATATATAAATAAAAACATTATTTAAAAAAAAAGAATTAAAGACCAAAAACTTCTTAAGTATTTGAAATTTTAAAATGCAGTAACTCTAAAAGGAATTAAAATTGAAAATAAAAATTTTCCAGAAAATAATCATTATAGTAGTAGTAAACACAACTGGCATTTATTGGATTCTTTCTCAGTGACATGTCTTTCTTTTTTCAGTTAAAGTAACCTTACATTATAACAGCATGTATAATTTGGATTTAGCACATGCATATGCTATTAAGTTTGTGCTAAAAGTTTATTCTATCCTTGGTCATACCATTATTCCCATCTTATTCCCTTCCTATTTTCCATTTGGTAATCATTAATTGGTCTTATAGTCCAAAAGTTTATTTTTGTTTGATTTATTTAATTAATTATTTGGTTTCTCTATGTCTCATATGTGAAATCAAAAGCATTTGCCTTTCCTGTCTGGATTATTTCACCCAACATAATACCATCTAGATACATTCATGTTGCTGCAAATGGTAGGATTTTATCATATTTTAAATTAAATCTTTTTACTCCATTCTGAACTTTGCCACTTCAGTGTGCCCTTCATCCTATCTCCTTCTATATCTGATCGTTTACTTCACCCTTTCTAAATAAGCTTTCCTCCTTCAACTCAAAAATAAACAAAGACAGACAGACAGACAGACAGACAGACAGACAGACAGACAGACAGACAGACAGACAGACAGACAGACAGATAGATAGATAGATAGATAGATAGATAAATTAACTGCATAATATCCCACTGGGGATATTTATAACAGTTCCTTTGTTAGTCAGTGGACACATAGGTTGTTTTCAATTTTTGTGAGCTGTTTTTAAGCCCTCTACATAAAGTATCTTAACCTTTGAAATAACCTTAGAAGTTGTGTGTATTATTTTATTTCCATTTGGGAGATGAAGAAATTGGGTTACAAAGAAGTTAAGTTACTTTCCCAAAGGAATATAAGAAGGAACAAGAATTGCCATTCAAAGATCCTATACTCTAAAACATCATCCTTTAGGAATATTTTGTAACAAAGCAATATATATTTGCTAGTATATCTCAGAGGGAAATTTATAGCTTTGTATTATTTTATCAGAAAAAAATGATAATATAGCACTATAAGTCTAACCAGAGCAATTGGATAAGAAAAAGAAATAATAACCATCTAAATTAGAAAGGAAGAAGTAAAATTGTCTGTTTTTCCTTTTTTAGAGGAAATTATACATATATATTCTCAACCAAAATGAACAACAAAAATGGTCTAAAACTAATAATTCATTTCAGTAAAGAATACAAAATGAAAATACAAAAATTATTCACATTTATATGCACAAATAATGAATTATTTCAAAAGGAAAATAGAAAAACAATCTAATTCAAATAGGAACAAAAATAAAATACTTAGGAGAGCAGAAAATTAACCAACAAAGTTAAGAAATATAAAGACTTATATACTAAATTATAAACAACTTATGCTGAAAATTAAAAAAGACATAACACAGATAGATACTTTATGTTTATAAAAGAATTAATATTAGATTAAAAACAGATTAAAAACAGATCTGATCCAAAATCATGAAACTATTATAAGAAAAGAGTAGAAGCTTGTTAGCATTAGTGTAGGCAGTAATATTTTGGATATAACAATGAAAGTACTTGGAGCAATAGCAAAAATTGACAAGAATGATTGCATCGAACTAAAAACCTTCTGTACAGTGAAGGAAATGATAGAGTGAAAGATAACCTATGGAATGGGTACAAATATTTGCAAATCACAGATATGATAAGAGGTTAATATCCAAAATGTACATGTCAAAGAACTCATGTAATTCAATAAATTAAAAAATTTAGAAATGAAAAATAAAAAAAATTTCAAAAATGGGAAAGAATCTGACTAAACATTTCTCAAAAGAAGATGCACAAATATATATATATCATTGATCGTCAGGAAAATGCAAATCAAAACTATAATGAAATATCACTTTATACCTATTAAAATGGCTTTTTTCTAAAAGATAAAAATCAGGCAAGTATTAGTGAGAATATTGAGAAAAGATATTCCTTATATACTTTTGGTAGGAACATAAATACATAGAAGTATAGAAATTCCGCAAACTATTAAAAATAGGCCTAATTTATTATCCAAAACCCCCACCTAGGTATATGTCCAAAGTAGTGAAATCAGCATCTCAAAGAGGTGACTTCACTCCATTCACCTCACTCCATATTGTTCACAATAACCAAGCTATAGTAATAATCTGAAAGTCCATTTAAGGAAGAATGGATAAAGAAAATGTGGTGTAGACATATATGCACTGGAATAATATTCAAACTTTAAAAAGAAGGAAGAACTACTATCCTGACCAAAATGGAAAAAGAGGAGATTGCTTGCTTTGCTCTCAAGAGAATTAGCTAACATTTTATAAGGAGGACATTATACCTGGAGAGTCTTTGGGATTGTAGAGAAAATGGAACTCCTCTTTAGACATTGGAAAATTACATAAATGGCAATGAAGATGAGAAGACAGAAGGATGTGAGTGGAGAGAGATGCCTGGAGGCTACATTTTTAAAGGGAAAGGAATACAGTCTATGCAACTATCAGCTCAGCAGAGACCCTCGAAGGGGAATCATTGCTCCCAAAGGCTAGAACCTGATCAAAAGAATAAAGACAGTTTTCCAGAGTGATCTCATTCTATCCTGCCCTGTGGGACTGAAACTGATAATATGAAATGCACTGATGGTGCGCAGACAACAGAGCCTCAGCTCTGGAACTTCAGAAAGGAGGGATATTAGTAGTGCAACAAATGAGTTGGTGCCTTCCATCCAGCAATTGAATTTTCCGGGCCCACCCCCAACCTATAACTCTGCAAGTGCAAAAATGGAAGTTCCCAGTACCTGCAGAAGCCAACAAAGACCAAAAACAATAAAACTAAATTAGACCAAAGCACCATCAGCTGGATAAGTAAAACTAGTTTGTCTCTAAGTTACTGCCACTACTTCTTTAAAAGAGACAAAGTCAAAAACTTAAAGTAGCAAAATAGGTAGTCAAAATAATGATGATGACGATGATGATAATAATAATAATAATAATAATAATAATAATAATAATAACATGTTGCACCTTGAGACCTCAAACAAGCACCTTATCGCATCACAAGGGGAGAAAAATTCTTCAAAATTCAATAATAAATGACAAAGATTTTTCTTCCTTATCAAACAGAGTTCAAAATTGCTATAATGTTGAAACTAAAAGTAATGGGGGGAAAATGCAGAAAGGCTAATAATTAATAGGTAAGACACTGAATTTTTTTCTCTAGGGTTTGAACAATATAATTAAGATAAAAAGTAAGACCAGTCCATTGAATATTAAATCCTATAGAATAAAAAGAATAGGACGATCATACATTTCCTGTCAAAAATGAATATTTTTCCCAATAAAAGGGTCTGAGGAGACCAGAGAAACTTCTCTCTTCTGTTTGTTAGTGTAATTTGATTGTCTTTGGTGTTTGATAACCATGACCAATATGCTTGAGAATGGACTTACATATGCTTGAGAGTGGACATTTTCAAAGCTGATTTTGACTTTCCTCAGTTTATTGAAGTATACTGCCTCTGATCTGAGTTACTGTGCCAGGAAAGACCATCTTACTTCCTCTTCCCAGCCATATATGAGAGCGCTTCAATATCAAAGAATGTTATCGGTGCTTAGTGGTTTCATTTGTTTATGTAATGGCACATTAATTATTCTCTCCAGTTCCTATTGCTAAATAATAGAGATTGAAAGTAACTGGAGATTATCAACAGTCATAATTCCAGAAAAGGTCTTTTATCATCTTTCTTTCTGGGTTATTAACCATCAAAAAAGTGAACACCTGCTTTTTCAAAAGCTTAGAGAATTCAGCATAGGAATCTGTATTCCTATGTGACAACAACTTATATGGTTTGAAGAGTAAATGGCCCTTTCATGACAGCTACTGCCTTGATTTCTCTTTCACACATACCTCCCTGGTCCTGGATACCCTGCAGTTTGCCAGTCAACCATAGGGATTGCTCTTAAAGATGGAAGCAATGATGATTTTAATGGCATAGGGATTTCTAGAAAGGTGACCCTCAGAGACCCAGAAAAATGATAAAATTAAAGAAACTAAAGGGGCATGGCTGAATAAGTTGATGTAATTGAGAGGGAAATAAAGAATTAATTCTATACCATGGCTAAATAACAGAAATATCCTCCCAAGAGTGAGAGTAATCAGTTTGGTCTATGTTTTATTGCAATACTGAAACAAGAATACTTTATAACTAACTACGTGGTGAAAAGTGAGGGACAGATTTTTTTCAAAGCATTAAATGAGAATTTGCCCATCTGATCTTCATTAGTGTTAATAAGAACCACATCATTCGGTGCTTTGAATTGTCCTCTTAGGTGTTTCTCTATGGATATTTATGTAGTCAGAAGTAAAATGCACAGTTAAGCATAAGTCAGTAGATACTATCAGAGTTTCAAAATGTTCTTAATTCTCATGCAGCTATATTGACCTAGGTATCTCTGTCAGAAAATTAATTGGAAAAAGTCAGTGCCACATTTTGAAACACCAAATTAATAATAAAACATCTGAATAGAAATATCCCCTCTGACACTCTTTTTCCTTAGTCTCACTCTCAGTTTCCTCATCTGTAAAACAGGTATATTGCTTTAATTTAAGATTCTTGTTGGCCTTCAATAAGATTACATGGGGGAAAGTGCTTTATAATTAAATCATATATAAACTCCAGAATTTAATTGCTAAAATCTTCGGAACAGATCAAATGAACTATGTTTTCTTCTGTTTTGTTGCTTAATTCTTTTCATCCTCTGTATCTACATTTTCCCGAATTCCCATTTTCCAGGATAACTAGTATGAGATCAATTCCTTATTCTTGTAGGTTAGCCTGGGCTTACCCACTTGATCATGTTCTCGTTTAATTGTATAGTTATTAATTTATTTTTATTAAAAATTAAATAACATTATATCTAGAAAGTCAGTAACTTTATTCCTCAATTATAATGCTAAAAAAACTTTTGGATTATCTTTCAATGGTTTAAGTTTATGAGGATCTATTTATGTAGTTTGGAATGAGTATACATAGTATCTACTTAAAAATTTCATGACAGTGAGGCTGGGCACGGTGGCTTGTGCCTGTAAGCTTCAGCCATAAGCGTCCGGGGCTAGGGATTGCAGTTCGAGTCCCGCTTGGGGCCCGTAGCGAGACCTAGTTCCAAAAAAATAGCTGGGCGTGGTGGTGCACGCCTGTAATCCTGGCTACCTGGTAAGCTGAGGCTGGGGATTGCTTGAGTCTGTGGTACCCCGGGCAATGAGAGCCTGCGGTTCCACAGGCAAAAATGAGACCTAGTTTCAAAAAAAAAAAAAAAAAAAAATTCATGACAGTGAACTTGTCAATCTGAGAAATAATGATTATCAGATTAACACATTGTAATCTATATGCCTTAATGCTCAAAACATGAATTCAAGTTATGCTGCATTTGTCCTTCCAGGGAGTGTTGCCATTTCTTAGGAAAAGGATGATTCATTGCTGATTTGTCCTTTACCTTTTTGAGACTCAAAAATACTGTCTAAAAAATAATACCAGTGAGAAAAAATTAATGCTGTTTTTTCAATGACCTCCTTTTTTAAAAAAACATAATATGTTTGTGTCTCCAGCATAGACCGAGCACTTAGTAGATGCTGTGGATGCTATCTGGAGTGAGAGAGCTGACCACCTCTGGCCTTAGAAATTCTTTATTCCCCCTATTAGTTAAATATCCCATTATTGTTGCTGCCTAAGCCTAACTGATCTTGCAATTGTGTGTGTGTTGGGGGGGAGGGGTAATAAACCGCACACAATGACAAGTCCTCACCTTGGCTCTGCCCTTGAGCCATTATAGTATCCCTGTAGCTCTCTTTCATATACAGGTTTGGGTTTATTTCTGGGGCTTCAATTTGATGCTGTTGGGGTGTGTGTGTGTGTGTGTGTGTGTGTGTGTGTGTGTTGTTCTACTACAAGGCTTTCTTAATTATTATAGCTTTGTAGACTAGTTTGAAATCTATATGTATAATCCCCCATTCTTCCCCTTTTCAGTCGGGAGAGCTTTAGTGATTCCACATGAATTTAAGCAATATTTATTCCATTTCTTTAAAGAATACTATTGAGATTTTTATTGAATTTGCATTCAATTTATAATCTGCCATGGGTAGATAGTCATGTGAATAATGTTGACTCTTCCAATGCAAGAACTGAGACTATCTTTCCCTTTGTGTCTTCTTCATTTTAACAATGTTATATAATTTCCTTGTACAGGCCTTTACCTCCTTTGTTATGTTTTTTTCCAGGTATCTAACACTTTTGGAATAATTATAAATAGGATAATTTTCTTTATTTCTTCCTTTTCCAACTGATTGCATATAGGAAGGCAACTGATTTTTGTGTATTGATTTTGTAACCTGCTACTTTACTAAACTGTTTCCCCCCTGCCCATGGATTTTTCATGGTTTTGTCTATATATTATCACATCATCTACAAATAATGATAGTTCTACTTCTTTTCCAGTATGGAATCTTTTTATGTCTTTCCCTTGCCTAATTGCTTTAGCTTGTATTTCTAGCACTGTGTTAAAAGTAGAGATGAGAGTGAACATCATTGTAGTTTATAAGATCTTAGTGGAAAACATCAGTTTTTCTCCATTGAGAATGTGTTAGCTGTGGATTTGTCATATATGGCTTTTATTGTGTTGAGATATTTCCTTTTATCCTAAGTTTGTCAAGGACTTTAATCATAAAAAGGATGTTGAACTTTATCAAATACTTTCTTGGTGTCTATTGATATGATCATGTGGTCTTAACTTCCTGTTAATGTGAATTACATTTGCCACCTTCTGTAGTTCACATAGTCATAAAAGAATACTTACCATGTCAATATCTGACTGCTCTAAGAGCTTGAAATAGTAAAAGCAACTGAAAAATTACATTCCAGTAAAGGAAATGGAGTGGTTGTTGGAACAGCACCAGGTGATAAATTCCCTGATCCAGATATGCATAGTATAATGTGGGAACAGAGAAAATTCCAGGGAGGGCCTGATTATGGCCTCAGTCAGTCAGATAAGGTCCCCAGGGAAGGACCTACCTGAACAAGTCCTAACAGATGCTTTTCCCAATATGAATGAACAGTAGCATCTGAGACAAGGTCAGTCACCCTCCTCTGGGTCTTAACCTTCTGAAAAAATTCTCTCACTAGGAAATAGATATCCCCATCTAAAGTATATGCACAGTGATAATATAAGCACCATAAAGGCAACCAATAACCTTGTCAGATAGTGTATCATCAGGTCTAAACCTATCTTTTAGTGAGGTTGGAAAATGGGACATGATCTTAAAAGACCTAAAAAAATATTGTGACTGTGGAAAATACCTCAAATTGTAGTCACTATGTCTGAGATACAGTGAGTTTTAAAAAGTATTGTACACATAGTAACAAAAGTTCTAGTAATATTTATTGGAGTAAAGAGGTCATGAAAATTTGAAGTATTCTGTATATACAGAATATTAGAATTAGCACTTGTATACACCCAGAATGTGAAAATGTAAAATTTTTATATCTCTTGCATTGTTCAAATATCTTTTCCTCCTATTCAAAATATGAAACATGTAAAAATATTTGAATCCCATTGTACATTTTCATTTTCACTCTCCTATCTTCCTCTGTGGTAGTGACTACTAGTCTGAATTTAGTGTTTATATTTTCCCTACAAATATGCGTTTATAGACAATTTTATTTCCTGTTTTAAACTTATGTTTAAAAATGGCCTGCTGTCCATCATCATTGTTAAACTTTATTGCTATAAATAATAGATGTGGATTTATACATATTGATATATATAGCTCTAGTTCATTTGATTTTCTCTTATAGAGTAAAAAATATATCATAATAACAAGTTAACTTGCTGCTTCTTCGTTATGTGTTTTTTCAATTTTAACTCTCTGACACACAAAAAATACACAATATTTTTGTGTATTTTTCTTTGCATTCACATATAGGAGTATCTCTAGGAAATATGTCTATAAGAAATAATGCAAATTGTGAAGGTAGCTGTACCTTTAACAAAACCAGTTGATTTTTTCATATCCCTAACAGGAGAGGATAAGGATTTGTATAGTTCCAACTTAACCAACACTTGCATTGTTAAACTTATAATTTGGTAGAGTTAGAAATAAAATGATAGGTCATTTTAATTTGCATTCTTAAATGTGGTAATACTTTTTAAATTGGGTATGAAAGATCTTTGAAAAAAATGTGACTAAGAATATTCTATGTTAATATAACTATACTATGTACAGTCCTCAGCTGATCAGCAACTCTGCTCTATTTCATGCAGTGATTTAAGACATAAGCATATATATCCTTACTAGTCAATTAGAAAATCCTGTGCCCTTTAAAAAATAAACATTGGATGTTTCCTATTAATGCATACCTTTTAAGTAGCTAAATTGCAACTTCTAAAAAAATTCATGTAGTATAAAATAATATTGTGTGCTGAAATAAATGTGGAATGAATACAGAATTAAATTTAATATACTTACAATGTGGATACTTTGCCTCTGGTGTACCTTTAACCATTGGGACAACAGTTGGGATACTTGTTCTTTTTAATTTAATTTATGTCAGCTAAGGTAGAAAACCTTGAGATTTTTTTCATGTCACAAATTTATGTATATTGTAGCAACTTGTAATGCAAAGTAATTCAATATTCTACATAGTAATTTTTTACCACTCTCTAAGTACCACTTCAATTCAATGTAATATAATTTTAATTATAAAAATAAAGCTTTTATTTACTTTCATCTGGTTTTGATTTCTTCATTTTTATTATAAGATCCTTCATAAATATTGTGTAATTCATCTGCGGTTCTACTTAGATGTCTAGGTTTACTCTAACAAATGGAAGATCAGACGGTAGCCTTATTATATGTGTTCTGTTTCTTCTCATCTTGTATGTCATTAGTAAAAATAAGGATGGTTGTGATGTATAATGAAAATGCAGATTCATAACATGATTAACTTGATGTAAAACAAATTTTAAAGTGCCCCAGGCTTTAAATACATTACTCTGGATCTGTGCCCATGTTGTGTATACAAAGTGCTTTTCATACCGTAAAAACCTAGAATCAACCCGTTAACTAAAAAACAATAAATCCCCAAATGACACACAGAGAAAGGCAATTACAAGTGGTGTCTGCACACCAAGGCTTGTGTGATGGTCATATAAATATGAGTGCATGTTCATGAGTGAGTGTGAATGTGGCAGGGAGTATGCTGCATTATCTTTGCATTCCTCTAAAAGGAATACACAGAGGGGAATATTCAAAGCAATTTTAGAAGGAAAGCACTAGTGTAAATCTGCACACTTGATATTCACAGCTGTACATTCCTGGTTTTAGAGATAATATCATAAGAAAAAATGATAAAAAATTTTATATTAGCCCTGATAAAATGAATTCTATTTTTTTTTTACTGTCTTTCGAAAAACCAAAACATAGCCAAAGCAGTTTTCCCTAAGTCATTGTTTGGGCGTACCTTGCCCAGACCTCTGGGATGACAGCCCTTGTTTGATAGGAAAGCAGGGTTTTCCTTCCCCCCTCAGCAGTTTTGTGAAGGAAGTTTCACCTGTGTTGCATGGAAAACACCTGAGCATTCTGGGAGACTGGGAATGAAGACTGGGCAGTGCAGGGGTAGAAAGGGTAGGAAAAAAGCTCTTCTGTTTGTCCACTGAAATTTATCTCAAGGTAGACTATGGTCCTAATTTGCTTTAATTTGGTATCCAAGTGAAAGTTTGAAGAATATTTCAAGTGGTGCATACCTGAATAAAGGATCTAGAGGAAAAAAAAGTCTTTTGTCCAGGGGAACAAAAGATTGTTTTCTAGAGAGTAAAATGAAAGCAGGTGATCCTAGGGATCAAACTAGAAAGGTGAGTAGCTCCTAGACTGAAGAAACTTGCAAACTCTTATATGGATTTGATCTCTAATCTGAAAATGTAGTGTTGTTGTCAATTTATTTTAAGCTCTGCAGTGCTAGCATTAAAATTCCAGCACATGGAATCTATGGTGGATGAGGTGTGGGTTACAGAGAATGTTGGAGGCAATGACACCAGCTAGCTGACCAATATGGGCAATGGAAATAGGCAAGGCATGAGTAGACTGAATGGAGGATGTATGAAAGTAACATCAGTAGGACTTGACATTGAATTTCAATATGGAGAAGGAATAATCAACGAAAACCTTTCCGTTTCCAACGTGATTGGTGTTTGTACCTCTAAGTAAAGTAGAGAAATAGAGAAGCAGTTTCAGGGCTAAGCTTTGGATTCAGAATCTTCACTCCCCCCACCCCCATCTGTAGTTTTACTTTCTGTAGTTCCAGTTTCATTTGATCTCTATCCTAAATGTTATGTATAATGATACTTTGCATGCAAACATATGAACATGTTGATATAAATTTGTTATAATTGCTCTATTGGTAGTGCTTATTAATTTTTTTACTTACAAAATTTGCTAGTTAATACATATATTTATATATAGTTTGGTATCATCAGTGCATTCAGGCATTCCCTGGGCTTCATGAACTGACTTCCTTGGATAAGGGGGAGGAAAATTACTTTGTTGCAGATGGCTTTGGAAGTGCCTGTGGAGAGCTCTGTGGAGATCGCTGCAGGGGTGAGAGCACTACAGGGGTAAGAGCAAGGGACAAGTATGTACATGGTTATGCTGAGCTGACTCTGATTGACAGTAGAAGCTGGGATTTTAGACACAGGCACAAAGGCTTGGACCACTCAATTCAGGAAACTGCTGATGTCTCAGAATGGCTAGTAAGAATAGGGATACACAGCAAGCTAGGCCTTTAGGCTGGAGTAGGAGACCTGTGCTAGACACTTCAGGGCTGTTATGATAAATTGAGTTTGAAATTCACCCTAAGTTTAGGAAAACTTAAAATGAGAGACATGATGACATTCCTATTTACAAAGCTATTCCAGCAGTGTGAGTGTAGTGTACTGGGTAGACTGAGTCTGGAGCTCAGAAGATGTTGTCTATTAAGGTGGCTCTGTTACAGCTCATTTGTAAGTCAGAAACAAAGTCAGTTGTATTTCAGTCTTAATCAATTGCATCCTTCTCCCAAGCACACAGTAGCAAAACAAAAACTATCGATAACAGTCATCTATAGATGTATCTGTTTCAAGGAAAATAGGTGGTCCATTCAGGATGTAAACCTGATAATTCATATTCTCTGGGCTCCCTTTACTCATATTTCTCCTTGGGGTGATCAGAGTGCCTTGGGGGTTCATTCACATACCTTCCTGACTGTGGGGAGTTATAACTATCACATCTGCAGTACATATGATGTGCTAGGTATTATCTCTGTCCCACATGGAGGTGTGCTTGTTCTTTTGGTCACTATGAACCCTGCCTCATAGGAGACATAAGTATGTCTGATGTTCTATGGTCCTGTGCACACTCTCTCTACTCTTCTTGGCCTCCAGTCTCAAAAACCCATTTGACTTCCTCATTTTCACACTAGGTCTCTAAATTAGTTTATAAAGCTTCTCAGCATTTTTGTGTCTCCAGCAGAGACCCACAAATTCTTTTTGCTTTTTTTTTTCTCTGTAAGCCATACTGGGGTATGTTTTCATGCCAACAGACTTTTGCATATCGAATGGAGTTCACACATTCACTTTTATTTTAATAAGTGTTGGTAGTCCTAAAGTTTAAAAGTCAACTTACAGAATTTAGTTTACTTATAAACCTGGTATTTTTCACAAAATGAACCTCCCCCTTTTTTTACTTTCTTCTTTTTCTTAATGACTTATTATTGGTTTAAAATACTGTTTCCGGAATATAGCTTCTTACAATGGTAAGTGTATATACCTTATTATTCTCACAGCCATTATTAAATTGACCCCTCTATCTCTTCTCTCTTTTATTTTTCCCATCAGATACCTACCACTTTTAATTGGAGTCTAAGAGTTCCCTAAGCTAGACTCAGACCTTAATAGGAGAAAGACTTTGGGGTGATGAGGATCTAATAATTACCAAGTTTTTATAAAACTTGTTCCATTATACCAGAGATGGTGCTTTGGTTACCTTTGTATTTCTGTAGTAATCGAAGCTTAGAAGGGAATGAGATCACAGAGATGAAAAACCAGAGAGAACATGGTATTTAAGAGGTAGTGGAGTCAGTGGAGAAAGAACAGCTTTTAAAAAAGAACAAGATGTAAGAATCAGAAAAGGTAAGGTGGAAGTACTAAAAGGTAATTGTGCAACAAGACCTCAGAGAGAACTTTTCAAGAAGCCAATGCATACCAATGTTAGATGCCATAATTAAATGCACTAATTATGATACTGACAAATATTAATTGATTCCTCTTATATAGGATACTCAAATTCAGAGACAGAAAGAAGACTGTGGACATGGAGAAAATGGAAAATATTTAATGGGTATGGAGTGATTTGTTGTTTATGGCTGCATAATAGACCACCGCATCATTTGATTTGCTTGTGATGCTATGGATTGGCTGGAATCAGATGTATGATTCATCTGATTGTACTGCTTGCAGTCTCTCCCAATAGCTGTCAAAATTACTGAGGGCTACTTATCCAAGATGTCTTCACTTTCATACATTGGTGAGATGATGGTACACTGACCTCTTTCACCACATGATTGCCCTGGACTTTTTAATGGGTCCTAAATCCAAAGGCTAAACATTCCCACAGGATAAATTCTAATGTGTGAAACAAACCAATTTCTGCTTGAAATTAGCATTATCCTTGCTAGTGCCCCATTTTCCAAACCCCAAATTAGTCTTTTATGGGAGGGAATGAGTCAATGGGGGGTACTAAAGTTAACCTACAATGATGAAACAGATGTTGGAATGGATAAAGAGTAGATTAAGTAGAAAAGAAGTACAAAAGCATTTGTCATGTTGGTGGATATGGGGAAACCTGAGCAAATATGCAGAGGAGGATGAAGATAGTAGATGGTAATAAGAAAAAGGAACCAGAGAAGAAGAGGTGGGAGGGTGGGAGATGTGTAAGTTTGACTTGATATAGTTATGAAGACTTTCTGTTGAACTTTAGCTATTTAGATTTTAATTGTTCATGATATGTGTTCATGTTA
This sequence comes from Uropsilus gracilis, assembly GCA_004024945.1. Lineage (NCBI taxonomy): Eukaryota > Metazoa > Chordata > Mammalia > Eulipotyphla > Talpidae > Uropsilus > Uropsilus gracilis. The sequence continues at coordinate 114,813 of PVHY01002381.1, read as the reverse complement.
TGTGATTGAAGAAATAATAAAGCAGAAAGAAGGAATGAATGGAGATGAAAGTGAAGTCAGTGTTTTTTTATTTTTATATCTGGAGAGATTCGGGTCATCCTTAATTTCTCTCTTTTTTTTTTTTTGCTTCAAGTAAACATTCAACCCACAAATTCCTATTGACTCTAATTCCAAAATATATCAATATTTCTAACTCTGAGTACATATCATTATTTCCCCAGATGAACCCTAGTCTAGATTCTGTAACCTTTCAGCAGAATGCCAACATTCCCATTGGCAATCCTGCTTGCTTCTCTTCTTGCTCTTCTGCAAGAGAATTGACATCGAGTTGTCTTTCCTACTTGTAAATGAGATTGTGTTGTGTCATTTTTCTTCTCAAAAACAAAATAAAGACAAGCAGACAAAACCCATTTCTAGTTCTTTCTGTTACAGCTAGAGTAAAGTTCCGACTCTGCCAATCCTGTGGCGCATCATATACCACACCAGCTTGATCAAGTACTTTCCTTCTTGTTCACTGTCTTCGATGATTCTTTCATCCTTCCTACTTGTCAAGTTTCTTCCCTTTGAACTTGCTGTTTATTTGTATATATAGCTCATCCTTTCCTGCCAATTTTTTCTAAGTCCATCACCCCTTCATTTATATGTCAATCCATTCCTCCAAGTCCCTTTTTATCAAACTTTACTTTAATTTACGATTTACCAGTGCAGAGAAAGTGAGTGAGTCAGGCTTTCTCCTCCATTAACCTGTATAAGCAGCATCTGGGGCACTGTGTCTTACCCGCAATTGTGTGGCCTAGTGGGTGTTCACATGTGTGTGTACACTAGGGCCTAGGAGAGAGGGGATAAAATGGCTGCAGAGACTATGATAGGACAAAAGCATGAGAGGAGAGCATGAGAGAACAACTGAGAGAGCCCAGAGAAAGAATGTGACGATTTCAGGGGGTTTGGGGGACTTGTCTGCTTCCCACCCCCCACCCCTTACCCCCATTCCTGACCCTGGCTCAGTCCTGCCCTGCTCCGCCTGATGTGTCAGTGTAACTGCTGGAACTAATAAAGAACCTACTCAGATTGGTCAGCCTGATGCAGGGCCCCTGCAATTGGCAACAAGAATTGGTTACATTATACACCTCTTATTTCTATAGATTGTTTAATTGTTGGATGTTCTGTTTTTAAAAACATTATCATTGGTTCTATGCTGTTTTATGTTTGCAGTATCTTATTTCTCTGGGAATATTAATGAGACTTTCGGTTTCCTTGCTTTTGCTGGATCTCTGTTCTCTCAAACTTGCTTACCTCGAGTCATTTGGTTTCTGTGTTTCTTGGGTGAGACTTTTCTGAGACTCTGGTACTGCTTGATAGTTATATCTTTATATTGTTTGTTATTATATTTGAGTGGGGTACTTTAAAATCAATCAGTGGGTAAGAAATACAGACCATGGTTTTTACTGTAGTGTAATCAGTCTGGGTTTTTCTATGGAAGACCCTTAGATAAAGCTTTTTTGACCTAGTCAGACATTTTAGCAAAGGTTTTTTGTGTCATCTGGCAAAATAATGTACATTTAGGTGCCAGTGTTTAAGGAATCTTGATGGGGATAAAGTTATAGGAAGGGAGTGGAGAGAGTTGTCTCAAAATTCAGTGTGACCAGCATTCATCAAACAAAATCATGTTTTGACTTCAACACATTCCAACACTTCTTCAGACCAAGCCCATTTGTTTTGCTGACTATAAGGAGTAGCAACATGTACCATATGACTTCTTGTATGGATAGGTACCCAATCCTCCTGACCTTTTTTATTTTTAGCTTTCCTTTTACTTCCACATCTATTAAGTATGAACAGGTACCACTGATGCTGAAATGTAAGGTGCTCTGACAGAGTAGATAGGTTGCTTTTCAGCTTTCCTCACTTCTAATTTTGTGGGTTTTTTTAATTGAGGTAACACTGCCTTTAACATTATATATGTTTCAAGTGCACGTCATTATAAATCAACATCTGTATAAACTGCCTTAAAGTCACCACTAAATGTCAAATCATGCCCTTCACCATACAATTGACCCTTTTCACCAGAATTACCCTTCAGCCTCCTTCTTCCCTTCTGGAAACCACTAATTTTGTCTAATAGTCTAAAAGTTTATTTTTATTTTACTTAGCTTATTCATTTGTTTTGTTTCTTTATGTACCACAAATGAACAAAATCATACAGTATTTGTCGTTCTGTTAGACTTACTTCATTCAGCATAATATCCATATTGTTATAAATGACAGGGTTCCATCTTTTAAATAGATGAGTGATATTCCATTGGGTATAAAAACCATATTTTCTTTTTTTACTCACCTATTGATAGGCATCTAGGTTATTTCCAACACATTATAAGTTCCCTCATGAGCATTATTTCAGTGAAAACTTAGTCTTTTCATATTCTTTGGCTAAATACTAAAAAGAGGGAGAACTAAGTCATATGGAATATCTATTTTTTATTCCCATATCATCTTTTATAGAGAGGCACTGCTAATTTAAGGATTCTCTTCAATCCACATCCTCTCTAACACTTGTTTCTTATCTTTTGCATAATAGCCATTCCCACAGGTATGAGGTGATAGCACATCCTAATTTTGGTTTGCATTTCTTTTTCTCCTTTTTTTTGGGGGGGGGTAGGGAGGGAGAGACTAGGTCTGTCTATGCTGCCCGGGTAGTCTCGAACCCGTGAACTCAAGCAATCCCAAGCCTCTTGCATCCAGGCACTTGGACAATAGGCGCACGCTATCATGCCCGACTTTGGTTTGCATTTCTCAAATACTAAGAGATGATGACCATCTTTTCCTGTGCTTGTTGGCTATCTTTATGTTTTCTTTGGAGAGTTGGCTCTTCCGATCCTCTGCCCACTTTTTAAATCAGTTATTTGGTTTTTTGCTTTTTTTTTTTGCTTTGAGAGTTATATTTTTTATCCATTTTGTATATCAACCACTTGTCTATGATTTACCAAGACTTTCTCCTGTTCAGTAAGTTGTCTTTTTGTTTTTATAATAGTTTCTTTTGCTGTGCAGAAGTTTTTTAGTGTGATGCAGCCCATTTGTGTGTTTTTTCCCGTTGTCACTGGAATCAAATCCCCAACGAGATCTTTAAGGCTGATGTCATGGAGCATGTTGCCTGTGTTTTCTTGAATATATTTTATGGTTTGAGGTCTCCCATTCATGGCAGTAAGGTTCAACTTTTTCAGATCAGTCAGTTACTAATGATCTGCCAGTTTTTTTCACTTTCAAAATTTGTTACTTATTTTCTTTTTACCTGCCTTCTTTATCCTTTGAGATTTATGTTTTTTAAAAAGACAAAAACAAAAACACATTCACTGTTGCTGCAGTTTGTAGAAAAAGCATAAATAAATGCATGTGTTCAGTGGACTATCTTTTAATTTATTTACACTTGGGAATTCTGTCTTATTTATTGCTTCATATTCTAGTGCCACGGTAGCTGGCAATACTAGGTTTATAATAAATATTGTTGGAGTGACTGATTACTGACAGACCAGCTACTATATTAGTTAGACTTCTGAATACCCTAAAATCTGCAAATTTGAAAATGATGATGTTGTGGGTGTATGTACAGTGGTAAGTACAAAAGTACTTCTGAAAGGTAGGAATTCTTTAAGGAAATTTTTAATCTATTGTATTTCCTTTAAAATTTTATTAACCTTTTTGATTTTTTTAAATAAAATATTTAAAAAGAAAATATTAACTGATGAAGTAACAGAATACTTAGTGAAGAATATGATAGGTAAAATTAAAATACAATGTATGATAACATTTTTTTAAAACCGAACCTTAAAATTTTATTCCATTTTCCTATCCAAGTACATATAGCATGGGAAGAGAGTGATTTCTAGTCTGTTCTACTTTCTTAATTTCCTTAGAATTTGGCTTTTCTCTGTTGTCAAAATGTCAAACTTCTAGTGCAGTTCAATGGCACAGTTTTGGTCTGCTTTAAAATACATTTTTAAACATAATGAAATTAATTTCCTTTAGATGATAATGTCCTCATCAGCCAAAATTTCACATTTCCCATGGGGGACAAATATATTCATGTATAAGGAAAATGAAGGAAAACATATAAGCAAGGGAAGTTATTTTTCTTTTATAAACCAGGGCAATATACCATTAAACAGTCAACAATATAAGTATTTTGGTTTTGCTTCTTTAGGAAACAACATCGGTTTGCAACACTGAATGAATTTTAGGCCTAAGGTTCACACTTCTTCAAAAATGCATTACAACACCCACACCCATCAACAAAGTTCCAATAAGTCTCTGCCGCAGTCCATTATATCCCCTCTCCCTATTCTTCCCATCTATCTTAGTCAGAGCCTCAGGTCTGTCCTCAAAAAAAAAAAAAAAAAAAATTCTTTTTTATTTTGTTTCATCTATCCGTTTGCTTTGTTACTTTATGTTGCACATATGAAATATTCTGGTTTGTTTTTCTCTTTTTGACTTATATCTCAGTATAATCCCCTCAAGTTCAAACTATGTTGTCAAAAAGAACAAAAGTTCATTTGTTTTCATAGCTAAGTGGTATTCCATTGTATGTGTACATATTTCATTGTGTGCGTATATATATATATATATATGACCAGAAGAAAATATATTTCAATGTCTCCATCATATGTCAGTGTATGCAATTGTATATATATTCATTATTTTAATAAAATTTATTGAGCCTTTAGAGTGTGTACCAATTTTGCTAAAACTTGAAGGTCACCATGACTATATCAACACTCATTCTACCCTTGTCTAATTAAATTGACTTGAAATTCAGTTTTCTGTTGCTATTTGACTGTCCTTGAGAATGATACCATAGCTATAAGCATTTTTATCCTTTTGCCATTTTTTAGGTGTATAGCCTTGTCTCCATTTTTCAGTTAGTCACTTTACATATTATGAATTGAGAGGCTGAATAATGATATAGCAAATGAAATGGAGAAGACTCATGTAAAAGTTAGAAATAGAACTCAAATCTCCAGTTCATTTGTTTTACTCTAGAAAAACAAAAATATAGAATGATGAGGGGAAGAAATTCAGATAATCACAGCTGGTTCAGTCAGACCTTACTGTGAAATATCTTATTTAAACTAGCTTTGCAAATATAGATCATTCTTTGACCTACTATAGGAATAGTTATGATTTGGGGTAATTGAAATAGCATAAATATGGCAGCCCTTTTAGATAATCTTCAGAAATAAATTATGAATCAAATTATTTGTAGCAAATGAGGTCATTTTTTTTCATTTTTTAGCTTTATCAAATACACTGTCCATGAGAGATGTGGATATATGGTAAATGCTTACTTATGTCATCAATAATGTCTTGGAAATTGGAACTGGAAGTGAAGCTAAATATAGAAAGGCAATTTGACCATAGGCTAATGAATGTTAAGTTAATAGGACATATTTCTGGTAATATAGATAAATACATATATACATACATACATACATAAACAAATAACTACTACCAAACTTCTAAATAAATATCTAAACTTAAACAAAAACATTTCTAACATTAAGCAGTAATTTGTACTCATTTATTGCAAGCCACATATTCCAGGGTTGCAGTAGCCAGGGCTGCTGTCCCAGCAGCTCAAGGAACCAGGTAGGACCCAACACAAAACAGGGCATCCTTCATGGCAGCCCACAGTCAATCCCTCACTGACTGGGACAATCCAGTGATCCTAACTTGATTATATTTTGGATGTGAAGGAATATGGAAGACCAGAAGAAACCCATGTAGACAAGGAGAGAATGTGCCACATTCACACAGAGAATGGCTCGGCTGGGAATCTATTTTTCACTCACTGACACTATCACCAACTGGTATTAAAGGAAATGATGCTATCTGAAGAACTGTTGTAATAGTAATGGTACTGCAAATTTAAAACATATCTTGAAAATATCAGTATCAGTATCTTTAGATTTCTGAGTGAAAGATACTAGTTCTTATAAAAAGACCTGAGAACTTCCAACTAGATTTCTGCTTATTAATTATCTTGAATAGCTCTTTTTTTTTTTTCAGCTGTTTTTTCCTGCCCTTCTTCACTTCTTCCTTACTGCTCCCCATCCACTCTGTGCTGGCATGGAGGATCTGTCCTCTCAGGCAAGGACAGGAAGGAAAGTGAACAGCTCTCCCCAGAGGCCAGGGCTAATGGGGGCTTGGAGAATCTTTCAGCAGGGGTTGTCAATGATAACATGCCGTAGAGGTCTCCTCTACCAGCTCTCTGACCTCTTGGTAAACTATTTGTTTTGCCTTGTATTGATTAAAAAAGTAAGTCATTAGCCTGTTACTCCCCATCAACCAGCACATTGTTTTTAAAAACCATGCACCCCTAAAATATATTAATTCAGTAGACTGCAGATCTTTGCTTTATTCTGCCATTTAGGTAAACTAGATTGCTGCTGATGATAAAACAGAGTCCTTGAAAGATGCAGTGAATGCTTCCGTACTTATTTTTTTTTGAAAGAACATGAAACAAAAAATTAAAAATTCTCTGTAATACTCCAAATATAAAATAATTTGAAATAAGCATTCTCTGTTATTATGAGTTCCTAGAGATTAAAACATGATAATCTTTATTTACATTTTGACTGTGGAAAGATATCCTCTAAGTAACTGAACACACAAGCTGAAGCTATTGTTTTCCTTAGTATATTGTAAAGCTGAGTCTCTTTTTCCCTTCTCTATATTAACGCAAAATTCAAGGACCCAAGGCAACTTGGTCGCTTGCAAGATTGAATCTTTGCAGTTGAGAGAAACCTCCAGGTTGTACACCTATTGACATTACTTAATAAAAACATCTAGAATAATGGTGCTTCTGGTTGTGTTTCCAATAGCAATGTGATTGCAGCGCTCTGTGGATTAAGTTACCGATCCTTTGAATTCTGACCTTCTGTCTAAAACAGCTTTAGAGGTTACTCTCTCTCTCTCTCTCTCTCTCTTTTTTTTTTTCTGATTTGGGAGACTGAAGGAGAAAAAAGTTAATGCTGCTTGAAGGAAGAAAAAATTCTACAGGTTATTAGGTTTGGGTTTTTAATTTTTCCCCTTCCTGACAACTTTTGTAACCATACACGAGCTTCTTGATTCTGAATAAAATATGACTCTAAACGTAGAAGTAGGATGATCTTGGTGTGCATATTGAATGGTATTATTTCCTTTGTGAATAAATCAAGTGTCTATGATGTAAACGTTATTAAAATCAAAGCCTAACACACTGAATAACTAAAATTAAGAAATGCAAATGGGAAGAAATTTATAGAGCCATGAAACCAGTTTTTCATATAACTGCATGTTTTAAACTGAGACCCCCTCCCTTCTTATTTTAAAGAAAAAGTTGGAAAAACTTACTCTACTAAAAGAAAACCTCACTTTTTTTTGTTAAGGAGAAAATATAGCTCCTATTTAATTATTTCAAATATAGATCTTATTTAATTATTTCAAATAGCTCCTATTTAATTATTTCAAATTATTTCACTTTTTTTTTGTTAAATAAGGAGAAAATATAACTCCTATTTAATTATTTTAAATTTAAGGATCCATCATATTTCTTCCCTACTGACCATTTAGTGTACTTTTATTTTTGAACCTGCAAACTAAATTGTAATTTGTGTTTGTGGATAATTAGACACTGCTAGTTGACTATATTCTATATTGAACACATCATTTCAATAGATCACATACCCTTTTGGATAGGTTAACTTTATTAGGTGTCACTTTGCTCCAAAGTGACTTTACAAGCAGGAAATCTTAATATTTTAGGGCTCCATCCACTCTTTAATGACAATTTTGATAATGCTAAAGAAATATGGTAAACTTTAGAATAATGGGGAGAAAATCAGTTTTAAACAACAGGATTCATATAGATAACTGTTACATTATTTTTATAACAAATTTTATATATGTATGTATGTGTATATAAGTATATAATGGTATATCTATAGGTATATCTATACCTAGCATAGAACCTGGAACACAGTAAGTATTCAATAAATGCCAGTTTCCTTCCTTTCTCAATGAGGTCACCATTATTTCTGAAGAATTTTAAAATCTGAATTCAGCTGTCATGAAACCTGGAGAACACAAAGCAAATATCCCGATCCTCTTACATGCATTGGAAGGTGCTGACAAGATGGGTTTTGTCAATGACTTAGAGTTAAAAAAAAGGCTGGTGGGGAGACAACCTGGTCACTCTTGGTTGCTTCATAGCCATAGAAATCCATTTTACAGTGTGAGAGAGCAAATAGTTTATTGCTGAGATTAATCATACGTTTCCAAGACCAAGTATTTACATACTTTTGGCAGAAGGAAAAAATGTAACGCTGCCATTTTGGAAAATCAATTGGTTTTATAATAGAAACCTGATACATCAGAGTTTTCTTAAAGTGCCTACATGATTCCATTTGCTTTTCTTAGATAACTGCTGCTGCTCTTTCTACCAGGAGCATTTTCATGAAGTCTTGTTCAAACTTTCTATAAAGAATAATAATTTTTAAAAAGACATCCTGTAGACAGTCATTAGGGCAGACAAAAATGAATTTCCTACCCTACATAAATAGTTATTATTCATACCTAGTGACCAATGTGCTTCTAGTGGACCAGGAAATAGGTTACATTTCCATATTGTCTTGATATAAACTATAGTTATTTATTAAAATCATTTCCATGGTGCAGTTCATAGTAATTATCTTCTTAAAATTACGGTTAAAAACTATTCATGTTGGAGTTTGAATGGAAAACATTTAGCAAAATACTGGTAGACATTCAGTTTGGTGGATTTAATATCATTCTTAAAATAAATAGAGGATGTTTTACTTGGTTGTGTTTCAGCAAAAGGCTACTGGGAGCAGGGCCTTCATTGTAGGTCTCGTGCCAGTGGGGAAAGAGTAGGTCATGGAAGTGACCGCTTCTGATGCCAGCAAGGATTGTAATGTCAGCCATCCAGACAGTGTTCCAACGGTTCCATAAAGCAGCCAGAAATGCAGAGCCATGGCATGGACCCCGAGAAAAAGACAGTTCTCAGGAAGCAACAGACCTAGAATTACGATATTTGAGAACACTCTATTTACCATTCTACTTTGAACACACGCTGAATCTACTTTGAATTGCTACATACTGAGTATTTCTAGATAATATTGATTTTAATAATGTGGGAGAAATAATAACTAGGATTTTGCTTTTGAGGAAAAAACTTTGATGTTGAAGTGTTAATTACATTTTTCAGCTTACTGAACCATTTTTTTCTTAAGATACAGTCATAGGAATTATAGAAACAGATAAAAGGTGGTTATTTTGGACCAGGTAATAGTTTGAGTGCTTAATTATAAAATTAGTTAAGGTAAATACAACTAGAAAAAAAATAACTTCAAAGTATATCTCTTACTGGAAACTTTGCAGCTACTCAAAAACTTGATTGAAATTACTAGAATTGAAAAGGTAAAGGGATACTTGTGTTTTATTCTTTGCTTTCTCAGTGTCTGTTTTAATTTGATTAATCAAGTATTTACTCATACACTTTTAGAAAAGTTCCAGATTATTTATTAATTGTTCTAACTTCCACATATATGTGCATATATGCATGTACATATATGTGTATGTACATATATACACATATACACATGTGTGTGTATACATGTATATACATATATATATTTGCCCTTGTGTTTTTTTTAAATTGGAGGCATCTGTTTATTTTTGTAATCTTGACTTTATTTAAAATTCTCTGTTATCTGAACATCAGTAAGAACTTCTGCAGAGTTGCAGATTTCTGAAAAGCATGTATGTATGTAGGCAACAGCTTGCTCTAAGATAAAAACTGTTCGAAGATACAGTATATGAGAGATAATGCTACTTAAGGGTGGCCATACATTTCACTGCAATCAACTCTATCAAGTACATTTTTTTTCTAGTTATGGTTATATCGTTTTGTTTTGTTTTGTTTTTTTGGTGGGGGAGGGAACATATTGGAAACTCTTAACTACTATTTATATTTTGGGGGGGAAGTTTCTGCAGGAAATATCAGATAAAAACTTTTTCTACTATTACCTATATTTAAAAATGGCAAAATTTTCAAAACTTAAATATTTGGTATACAGAATAGGAACCAGATAAAATTTATGGATAAACATGTGATTGTTTTTAATCCATTTAATTTGCTTTAGGAAAATGAACCATTTAAAAGAGTATATGTGCACATGGATAAATACTTTTGGCTGATGATTCCATAATTTTTAACCATGACCTATGTTATATTAATTTGTGGTCACAAGTTACTTCATGATTTTCATATTTTCTTCATAATTACATACATATTGTTTGACTACATAAATAAAAATAATTGAATTTCAATTAAAATTAATGTAGTATGATAAATTTGATTTTAACTTAAGCAGATAATTTGTATATAAAATTGAGATACTTTACATGATATTTCTGCTATTTTGATATTATGTAGTTTGTATCTTCTGGATTTACAAATATAATCCCTTGTGGATCAGAAAAATAATATGTTACTCATATCTAAAATAACTTTTAAATTGGGGAAGCATGATTACAGTAAATGAGAGTGCAAAACAGGATGAAGTCTGTAATCAGCACTTCAAATTTTGGATTTTTTTGAAGTTTAGGAATCAATCCAGTCCCAAAGCAAATGCTGTATGTGTGTTTGATATCAAAACTAAATTAATGTAACATTACACTTTCTTACAGAACCAGAAATGTCCATTATGTGTTGTATTTTACTTTCAGCATATAGTTGTGCGTATTGAACAACTGGTTTTTCTGTTCTGAGAAAGTGCTGTAGATGGTAATATAATTCTATTTCTGCTGCATATATGAACTGATCCAATAGCAATCAAGTGAGTTTTGACCTAGCTTTCCAAATATGGTAGATGACTAATCCATGATTCCTTGCCCTACTATACCAAATGAAATCCTAGGTGAGTTTGCAGTTTAAGCTGTCTCTTGGGTTTGACAAAGCCTTCTTTTCTGAGGAATTTTGATTGGCATCTTTGCAGGGGGAAGAGGGGAAGAAGTTCAGATTGAATTTTGGTCATTAGAAACTTTTTGTTTTATTTGCATTGGAATGGTGCTTTCATTAGCAAATTAGCAAAGTAAAGGTAAGACTATCTGCTTTATTAGTATCTGGAAATGTGTTATAAAATCATTTAAAAAGTTAGTGTGACTTTAAAAATGTTTTTTCTTACCAAGGTGAGAATCAACATAAAAGATGCTTTTTTAAAATCAATAAAAAGGTCAAATACATAGAATAGTATTCTCAATTACGACAAAAACAGATTTAAAGAAAATCCAAAGGGTGTAAGGATTTTTCTTTTAAATAGAAAATTGGTAATGATGACTGAGTAACATCAAAATAAGTGTCTGTATTTGAATTATGGTATAGGACTAGCAAATTAAAATAGCCACCTGAGGCCTTTTAAAAATATCTAAACTAATACTATATTTAAGTCATTAATCTAATAACTGACATCATTTACTTGCCTACAACATGAATAGTTAATAAATATCTTAAAATAAAGCTGTAATTTAGTCATGTGAACAGTTCAGCTCTCTAGTTGAGTGTTACAGTCTATTATGTATGGATTCTGAGTTTAGATTTTTTTTTCAAAAGAATAGATTTCAAAAGAGGTCTAGATAAAACGGGTCTTTTCGCTAAAATCACTAAAAAATATTAACGCAGAAATATCTGAGCATGCCTCAAATTGTTCAGGTGAAACTTGTTTGCCATTCTAGAAATCACTGCAGACTCATCACTCAGGTTTTCATTGTATAACTAACTGATAATAGCTTACACATTTGAGTTTTTCTCACTTTACTTACTTAAGTTGGAAATAGCCCTTTTATTTTTTCATTTTCTCCATATCTGTTGATAGACGAAAAAAAATTTTTTTGAGAAGTTTTGATTCCCTAAGTTACAGGGTCTGAACAACGTTTTGGAAAAGAAAGATAACGTGAAACTATTCCCCAAAGCTCGTAATTGGTAGCTGCTGTAGCAAGAGATGTGTGTTGACAGAGCCTCGGAGAACTTATTCTCACACAGCTGTTTATTCAGATAGCATGGGGCGCGTTCATTTACATAATAAATTTTTTTTTTTTTAAGCAGCAAGGTTGAGTCAGACAGAGCAGGGCTCCTTCAATTGTTGCATTTAAACCAATAAGGTTAGGACAAGAGAATAGTTGTGGTTTGCGTTGCAAAAACAAAAAAAGCCCCGAGGCTCCACGGGCAGACCTACAAGGCTGCGCAAACAAATCGAGGGATGAGATTCTGCTCTTTCTTTGTCTAGGGTTCTCAGATGCTATCTGCTGCTGCTGTTTGGTGGGGAAAGAGCGCAGGGCTCAAAGCGGTTACTAAAGAGAACGGTGGGAGCTGATGGCTCCGAGTTTGGGGCGAGGTAGAAACTCTCCAGTGCCACTTCCGACTTTAAGCCTTCCTGTTGCCGTCCACTGTGGCGGTTTTCTTGCTGGGGAAAACGTTTCTCGCTCAGTCGCTCGGCAGCCCGAGCGTGCAGCAGCGGCCAGGCGGTTGTCCCCGCGGCCCGGCTTTCTCCTCCAGAGGCGCTCCTCTGCCGGCAGCGCGGGGCTCCAGTGAGAGCTCCTAAAATCCCTCACGCGTCCTTACCCAGGAGCAAAACTATGTAAGGAATGGAGGTTTGCTAAACCAGAACATTCGAAGGAGCACATTAAACTGGTGGATGCAGCAGATGTAAGCGCTGTAAGTACAAGATGACTGTTTGAAAAATTGTAGTGACTGACAACAGCTGTCCTTTGGGCAAAGCCCAAGATAACAGGAGCGCTTTTTAGTATTGTTTTGATTTGTTTTAAAAGAAAAACATTTGGGCACGGGAAGATTATGACACTTGTACCTAGTGCTTTATTAACCACAGGGTTCCATCAAAAAAAGTGTAATTCTTAAGCCCCAAATTATCTGAGCAGTTAGAATCATTAAGAGATCATTAGAAATTAATTGTTAACCATTACTTTTGTTGTGAGTCATATAAATAAATACAATACACGATTCTGTTCTTGTAGGATGGTTACTTCTTATCTCTTAATTGCTGGGCAAGTTGAGGTTTTATGTATATTTTTTCCACTACAACACACAGATAGCTTTTTCTACAGTGAAGGCTAATATGAGAAAATGAGGAAAGAATCAACATTTTTGAAAGGATAACAGATAATAAGAAAATTGATACCACTTTATCACATTTTAAGCAAGGAAATCCTTTTGCTTCAATAAACTTCCCAAACACATTCAACAGGCACATCTTCACAATAAACATTTGTGAAATTAATGTTTTTCACTTATTGACACTTTATATGACTTGAATGGACTTTAAAACCAAAAAGAAGATTTTTAAACTTTTCAGTTACCACTAAAAATATTTCTGATTGGAAATCAGTATATGAATGGCTAATGCTTCATGAGCTTATATTTCTTGGGAGCTTTGGAATGCGTTTAAACAGAGATTTTCAGTAAATTCAAACTGTTATTGAATGTAGACACAATTTTTTTCATGTTTAATTTCTTAATATGACCAGGGGTACTGAAAATTAGTAATTCAACTCCTATTGTAGTTTTATAGATATAGCATTATATTTTAGTGTGTCTTGCAGAATAGGTTTTATTTTAGACTTGTGTGAGTTTTTTCACCTACTGTGTGAGGTTTGAGGACTTGTGTATATGAACAGTCATGCTTTTTTGCGTTATCAAATATTTGATATTTGACTTTCTCACTGTTTGAATTCTCCTAAGGCCTAAACTTAAGTAAGTGAGCAAGCAGCCTTGGATTTTCAAACCTGAAAATGCTTTGCGGTGATAGAGAAACCTAATTGAGCCACTGTTCAGTTTTAGAGTTACCAAAAGGGAAATCAACTGCCATGTGAATTTTGTAGATAGGATAGATGATTTTTCTCAAGAAAAAGTTTCCATTTGAATGAGAAAATTTATAAGAACATGTGGAAAAAAGAAAAACACTTTGAGCGGAATAAATTTACTTTTATTTAATCAGATATCAAAAGTATTTCATTCAGCATTTTAAATAAGTGCTAATTTTGAAAACAATTCTTTAAAACAATAGCTAGAATCAATTTCATTTAAATATTTGTTTTTGTGTTCTCTGGGGCTTTATTTTCTCATTTTATTGGAATGAGATACTTCTAAAAGTAAAAGTGTATTTCATTAAAAACAGTGAGTATTAAAACATTCATTTAATGGGAGTGTTTGATAAAGAAAAAAAAAGCGTTAGCACTCTAAAGACATCTGCCTCTTTCTAGAAGTTTATTTCAATGTTAGGCTTATGTTTTTATTATAGAGTTGATGTCATAGAAATAGTGATTGAGAATTTTAATAAGACTGCATTCTACTGAAAAAGCAGACTTATGCCTATGGCATTTTTTTCTCTATAAATATAAATTCTGATTAGAAAATTGCTATTGTCTTTCAAATTTGGGAGTACTCAGGTTGATCTGTTATTGGGCAAAACCAGATCGCCTGCCAACTCTATTTATTTAGATAAGTTCAGTACTTTCACTTTGAAAATTTCTTTTTAGTTTGGGGAAAAAAAGTTTTAAATTATAGTCATTTTATAAAAATTGCTTCTAGCAAGCAAAAAAAAAAAAAAAGCCTATGGAAAACCCATAATTTAGAGAAGTACCTAAATTTTATTTGCTCTGTGCTGCTGAGATCTAGAATCCCTTTCCATTTACAGTTTACTTTTCACAGAACATTATTAACTTTTTGGCTTCATACATGATCTTCTGTCAGATGCTTTTGATTTGTAATTTAGCAAAGTATAATAAACAGTGCAAAAGTCATGAATTTTGCTCTGCATCCTGAGCTCTGTGGTAGGGAAAATGTGATAAAATGTGTACCTTAAGTCTTGTTTGATGATCTCTCAAAGCAAGTTTGCCTTCTGGAAATAATTTCTGGGGTTGAAGAGCATGGTATTAACAGATTTAATGTGGCTATTCAATGGATTGGCGAAGTACTATGTGAGGTTTAACAAAATGAGAGAGACAAATTGAACATCAACAAAAGTTACATCTGTGAAGAATTATAAATTTAATTAGAAAAAAGGCAAACTTAAAAGACCTCATTAACTAATCAGAAGTCAAAGTTACTAGTTTAGGGTTCTTAACTCCAAATTATAAGAAGTTCTGCTATCTTTTTCTTTGTATTTTCACATCTCTGACTTCTAGGCTACTATGGATGTTCTATACACAGCATTTTAAAAAGCATTATAGTAAAAGGCCTTCGTTGTAATAAAAGTTGACCGTTTATAATGTTATGGGAAATATTTTTGCACTCACAGGACCATTGAATTAAAAATACCAGATTAGGAGAAGACAAGTAACAATAAGTTTATAGATATAACATAAAAATTGTGAGCCTACTCAGTGCCTATCAGCATTTTTCAGAAAGCTATGAAATAATTTTTTCTCCATTGGATGGAAGTCTACCTAATTATTTTTGAAACACCTTATGTTTTTTAAAAGAAATTTCCAGAGATACTGTCAAAAATAAAGAAAATCAACATCAATCAGATATAGGTGTTCTTTTTAGGTAAGGCATTACTAAGAGTATGTTCCCTTACTGCACTGTAATCTTGTACTACACATAAAAAACTAAAAGCATGTGAAGTGTAGCATTTTGTAAACTGTAACTAATTTTGCTCACATCTGTGTCTAATTGTTGTCTGCATTCGCATTCTTGAGAGTAGATTTATTTTTCCTGGACCACGATGTGGATTCAGCTGACCAGCCTAAGTGAGGATTAGTTGTTTTAAAGTTATTTTGATTAAAGAGTCATTTTAAAATACAGTAACACACAACACATGGTTTAAATAATCCTTGAGACACAAAAGAATATATCTGAAGTATACTTAATGAAATGAAGATCATGGATATGGACTCTCAAAAATTGTAGTATATGAAAGTAGAGTAGACTGAGCCGAGTCAGCATAGAACTATGTTGTAAAAATGCATTTCTTCAGTGAGAAAATGTGCTATTATAGTTTTATTTTGCATTTCAGTTTTAATTGTTTGACTTTGAATATTAAATGTGATAGGGTAATTCTCATCCATAAATACAATCAAACTTTCAAAATATACAGTGAAACGTATAATATCTAATGTTAAATGGGAATGCATTTTTACATACTTTCATATAATTAAGGCGAGAGTTATTAAAACTAAGTTAGTTGTCACCTATAATTTATTCCAGGTGCATAAAAGTGAGAAAAAAGAAAAAAAGGAAATTCATCCTTGAACTATCTTGCTGCAGTTTCTAAAGGAAAACATTTACTCTTTAGTGAGAACATTAATTTTAACAATACTTTCTGCAGACCGTTATCACAAAATGACATAGCTGCAAGTATTAAAATTAAATTTTCATTTACTAATCAGGCATCTCTTAAGAATTGTTTTTCATTTTGAGAAATGTATACCTAGAATGTTCATGTAACATTACACTAAGATAGACTTTAGTGATGCTTTATTCTTGCTAAAAAGGTAGTATTTCTTAATTTCATAAATCATAATTAAAAAATAACAGGACTCACTGGAAGATATTTGGTTGGATAACTTTAATGCCATTTGAGATGCTTCAGTTCTCATCTCTGCTCTGTAACTCTAATTGATGTCAGTTCAGGTTAAATGAAAATGCACATCAAAGATGTGGAATTCTGAGCCATTTTAAACCTATGCCGAATGCTCTTTATTGCCTAGGCATTAGCCTGAGCTTGCAAGCCAATAGCCCACCCTTACCTGGGCTTCCCACCTGCTGGCACTTTTCTTTGCTCCCTCTGGAGGAAAGGTAGTAGCCACCAAGCCTGCACATGCAGAGTACAGAATCATCTGGAGACAAAAGACCCAAACTGCAGCCTAACTGGGATGTTAAACTGATGATCAGACTCCCCATTCTCTTTCCTAGTTTAAAAGATGAAAAATTAAATAAAAACAAGCCTCTTTTTGTCTTTGACCAAGGAATTGATGAATAAGCTGTCATTGAATCTACAGATGTTTGGGTAAATGAGTACAGTGCTCAGTGATGTAACTTTGTATGTGAAAACTTGCCTTAGCCATGTGCAGTTAGTCCAGCATGGCCTGAAAGTTGCCCAGAAGCTGTTTCACTGAATGCTAAGTGACAAATAGTAAATATAGGAGAAAACCATCATGATAAGGATAAGAAACTGTCAGGAGTCAAAGGGGTGGGCGGGGACTCTATTTGAACTGGTGATAGCAGAAGATGAAAGATCTTCTGAGGATGCTGGAGGATTAATGCTTGAACTACTGCTGTGAAACACACTCATTTTGCTAATAGCTATTTTTTTTTCCAAGCACCTTTTCCTAGCTGCCTGGACAAGGCTGCTTTGCATGTTGATTGGGGGAGGGGTAATCCCGTTTGCAGCTGTCATAGGCCAGTGATGAATCACTATCCCGTCATTTGGCTGCCTTCCCCCCTGACAAGGGGAGGAGGAGGGTAGACCTGCAGGAGGAAACAACAGTGGAGACCTCAACTTAAAGACAATATGCCTTTCACTGCTGCAGCATCCTCCTTTTTCTCTTTTGGTTAAAAGAGAGCATTGTTGTTCTCAGCCATGTGCTCTGTATAATTAAGAGCTGACACTGAAGCAGAGTAACAACAGCTTCTAATTTTTTACCCCTGATCACAGGTGCAAACATCTCAAACCAGTTCAGATGTTGCTGTTTCCTCAAGTTGCAGGTAAGGATATTGCTGATATTTGACATTTTTGGAGATTACCTTTCTCTGACCCGTATCTATTTTTGTCTAGTATTTCTTAATTATTTCTATTAATAGCAACAGTTTTGGTGGTTGGAAATTACTTAACAAGTTGTGTGTGTGTGTGTGCTTGTAAAACATTTTAAGTATGTAGAAAGGGAATAGGAGCCTGGGCTTGAAAATGATCATTGGCTATAATTTTTGGTGTTAGGAAAACTGAATATGTAATAAGAAATAGGAGAGAAAAAAATTGAATCTTAAGCCATTTCTTTTCTGAATTCAGAAGATGTGGGGAAGTGAAAACTCACTTTAGAAGAATGTGGCTCGTGTTAAACTATTTTAAAAACTGATCTTTCCAGTCAGTTTAAGTGCAACTGAAATTAAAATGACTGTAACATTATTGACCTGGTGGGGAGCAAACAGTCTCAGCTTCATATATGTACCATTAATCCCTAGCCATCCCCTCTTTTTTATTTTTTTTAAGAAAAACACAAAAGTTTAAAATAAAGCAAATGGGTCTTACACTTCCAAAAATGTTGACTGTCAGAAAACAGCATTGTCTAGCAGTTTTAGTCTCTTTAAACAAATCCTCTTCTCTTCATTAATAGAATACTAACTATACATGGACAGTTCTTCTATTGTGAACTTAAATAGTGGCTTCTGGAGCTTTTAGAGAATAACTACTGAGTCTAAGAACTTTTGAGGGGGATTTAACCGTTTTCATATGGTAAAAACACAAAATTACAGCGTTGAAGTAGAATTGTTCTTGTTTCCCTGAGTAAGTGACAGCTGAGGTATTCCGAGTGCTAATGCTCCTAGGGACTCACTGTAAGTTGGCCTTATCCCTTTTCAATTGGGCACGCTGTATGTAATCCACAAAGCAAACAAGTGGGCCGACATCATAATGTTTTAATGCTGCATTTGTTTCAAGGGAAACAGAGGAACAATTAAGCAGTTTGCCAGAGTAAACATATGCATCAGGACTATCTCATTCCCTGTCACTAGACTATAGGCTTCAAGTGTTTTATTTGGTTTGGAGACCCATTGAATTACAACTGGGTGGTAAATTATAAGGAGTACCTAGTGCTAATTTATTAGATGAAAGAGATTCCATAGAAAAGTGATTTTTCCCCCCCTGTTTTGCTAGTTTACACATCTATCTTTTCTTTTGGATAATAATACCTTAGTTTTTTCAGTATAAAAAGAAACGACTACATTTTTTCTTTTAAATTAAAATAGCTGTAATTGTCTCATTAGATCTGTGCCTTAATGACATATGTAAGAGAAGAACAAAGATTTTAAAGACACCATGTGAATGGCTGGTTAGGTAAAAACAAATGACATATTTTAATAGTACATGTTATGAAAGGATGACTGAAGTTAAAATGTTAAGAGGGTCTATTTTGAGTCTAAGAAAATAGATACAATGGGACTTTTGTACGAATGTGTTTCAAAGAAGGTGTCAAGTCGTTAGCGCATTAAATAGTGGTGTTATGAATTTGGTACATCTGTCAAACGGAAGACTTCTTGTCTTTAGGTCTATGGAAATGCAGGATCTAACCAGCCCGCATAGCCGTCTGAGTGGTAGTAGTGAATCCCCCAGTGGTCCCAAACTCGATAACTCTCATATAAATAGTAATTCCATGACTCCCAATGGCACCGAAGGTGAGTGTCTACCTTCTCACTGTTTACTTTGCACCTTGTTTCTTCCTCAGCATGTGCTTTGTTATTAGGTGTTTATGATTTCAGTTGTCACATCCATGAAACTACTGTTCTGTTTCCCCTAGAGGTAATTTGACTTATGAATCAGTATTAGCCAGGAGCGGCACATTAGTAGGTTATTATTAGCATTAGATAGGCTGAGTTTTACTTTGTATTTCTTTTGCACTTTTTACCAAATATAATCAAATTTGTTTAAATTTGCCATTAGAGTGGATTGTTTCCAAATATCAACAAAATAATTTGCATGTTCTTGTGGCTTTGGCCATCAGTGTATAAATAAGTAAAAAAGAAACAACCACTACCAACAACCTTATTCTCTACAAATAAGCATTCTCTTGTTTGGAAGAGACACAGAATTTATTTACTTAAAGATTAAATAATTTGCTTTAAACATAATGATGTTACTTTTTTTTGTTTTGTTACTATAATTTTATGTAAATAGAAATACTGGCTTTTATCCCTATATACCAAATTCTAAACATAAAAGACTATGTTATTAGAAACATATGTGTTCTTAATTGTTAAACATATTTGCATAGTTGCTATTCATATTATAAAAACTCCAATATATGGGAAAATGTGCTAGGTAATGATTTGTTTTTATTTATTTCTACCTTAGGGTATTGAAAAATTACTTCTTTAATGATATTTTTCCTTGTTTATTACTTACAAAGCTTTAGAACCTTGAAGCACTTGAGAACATGTTTGACTAGAAGTCAATGAATTATCCGTGTTAGAAATACATCCATAAAACAAAACCCTTTAGCATCATTTCCCAGTCACCATGGTGATCTTTTATTACAGTTTTAAAAAATACTAATTGCTGTAAAGTTGTTTGGGATAAATTCCAATATGTTTTAATGAACTCTTTTGATACTAGTAATATGGAATTTATGGTAATAGGAAACATATGAAGACAATTGTTTCTGATAGGACACATCCTAAGTTTTATTCAACAGTGGTTGTTTTTATTGGTAAATAGTTGATATTTTCCTTTGCAAGTAAATATACTCAATACAGGTGTTTGTGAAAAATGACTACTATTACAGAAGAAATTTTTTTCATCTGCAAAAATTAATCTCTGAATTAAGGCAGCTTTTCATCTGAAACTCTTCTCACTATAATAGATGATCAAAAAGAAATTTGAGTTAGGAAAGCAATTCTAGCATTTAAATAGATTTTATAGAGCAAGTCCTTAGTTATTACCTTTGGAATGTGGCTTCAGGTGCAAGCATGGCTGTTACTCAGCCAAGGTTGGGTGTGTGCATGTCCTCATAGACCCTTGCAGGACCCAGTTCTGGGAGCCTTCGGCCAGTGTCAGGAGGTAGGGTAGCCACAGTGGGCAACCCTTGAACACTGAGTTGTATCACATCCAGTTCAAAAGGCACTTATTTAAAGTAACTTACAAATTAAGAAGACTAGTAAGTATTGCTCAATTATGTTTGCTTAATAGAATCTGGCAATACATTTGGCAGGAGAAAGTATGAAATAATGGTAGTTCATTTTCTTATATATGAAGAAGTGAAATAGGTGTAAGATGTTTCCATTTTGTCATCATTTTACTGACAAATCTTCCACCAAATAAGAACTAGGCAATGTTGAAACAGAGTATGTGTTGTGGACTCCCACCCCCAACCTGGTGACATTGTATAAAGGATGTGAGATTTGTTTTTTTTTTTAAGGGTATAAGAGGTACTTTATTTCTGAATATTTCTATTTAATAGCTTAGTGTTAAGTGTTCATATTCAGGAATATTTACTTTGTAAGATTTTTAAATAACTAAGTTCAAAATAGTGAAATATTTTGGTTTTACAATTTGCTGAATCATTTAATCTGGGAAATGCTTGAAATTATTCCTTATCCTAAAATGAGTAATTATTTTGGATGTGGAAGATTAACTCTGTAGGTCTGTTTCAGACAAATACGTAGGTATCTCTGCTGTCAAGTATTCTTCATTGGTGTACTTTGTAAGGATTATCATAGTTAGAAAATGTAGTTAGAAGATATTGGTGTAAATTATGCAAACAATAACTGTAGTTCTTGTCAACATACTGGTATTTTCAGTTTTATTTAGTATAAAGTTTGGAATTATGGACCCAAACATTCTTAAGATTTGTGTTACAGGCCTGTTTAGATGTAAAGATTATCAGAAAGTTAAGCTTTATTATTAGGTCCATGAAACAATTTATGAATTTACTTTTGTGTTCCATATGCATCTGTTTCATTCCTCTCAGTCACCACTAGAGGAGTTAAATTTAAGATTAGTGAATTCATAATGTCTGGCAAGCTTCCTTGGAACAAATCATTATAGATTTTCCTATTACTTCTTTGAGATCTTATTTGTTTTGAAACCAGCAGTGTTTATCAAAGAACTAGAGGAATGAAAAACAAGCAATTCATTAAAATTTAAGCGTATTTAAAATATCAATCACCTCCCCTAACTCTGTCACAAATATTTCTAGCTATATATGCCACAATTTATGTTTAAGTGACTTCACGCAGTCCAATTGAAAGGAGTCTACTAATTAGGTCAACAAAACTTCCATTTAGTTTACACAGTTGTTGGCTTTTCCCATATTTATATAGGTTGTCTTCTCTCAGAACAATTTTTTTTCACTTCCTGCCACCACTTGTCCCCATAATGAGGCTAAGAAAACATGAAAATCTCCTGTATCAAAAACCATAACTTCATCTGAAGAACAAACAAGAAGGGAATGGAATGGAGAGGCAGAGAATATTAAGTTTCTTCTTAAGTCTGCTGCCAAATTATCATAAGATTCAATGTTTGTAGGTTCTGTACTCAAGGCTAGGGCCTATTTTCATGGTTCATCTAAGGGATAAAGACAGAAAGACACTGAACTGCAGCCTCAAATACTGTGCTTTTTTATTTCCTACATGAAATGTGCTTCAATTGGAGTATTTGTTGTACTGTTTCAGATTTCAAAAGTTTCAACTGTTCATATATTTTATGCCCTACCTCTGTGGATCATTATTGTTGCTGTTGACTTTTGGTTTCACCAACTCCCTCTATCTTTGAAATATAAAGCATAAATAGGTAAATATATAAACTACAGCAGAAATGAATGCTTGACTTGCATTAAGAAAGCACTTTTAGAAGTGATATGTTTCAAAATGAATTAATATTTAAGTTACTACTAAACAATTAAAGCTTAACCTGAAAAAGACTATTGGATGATTATGAAAACTACTGTAACTTTTCTTATAGTTATTTTTCCCAGTTTTTGGAGAGTTAGTTTTCTAGCACACAGCTGAATAGAATTTTCTTAGATTGCTAAAATCATGATTCTTTTGGTGGTGATGCTTCAATTTGATAAATGTTAAAACATCAAATCTGAAAAGATTTCTGATGGGCATTTGTTCATGTCTTTGAAAAAGGTTGTGTGTGTCTATTTGTGTTGTGAAAGTGTGAGATCTAGCTGTTTCCTCAGAGGCTGGAGCAGTAAAAGGATTTTTATTTATGTACCTAATTAAGACTGTTTGCAAAGCAGTGATTCCTTCCATCTTTGTTGTCTCTGGATGTCTTGAGCCCATGGGAGCCTCATATTGGTCAGTTCAAATACTGCTAGTTTGTTTATTTTTGGTTGTTTGGGAGCATGGAGTGGGGAAGGAAGGGTAAAACAGAGGTGCAAGTGAGCAAAATTGGTAGCTCTAATTTAGAGTTTTCTCGAGAATGAATTTAGATGCAGACTCATCGAGAAGCTTAAACTTGTCGTAAAGCAGATGGATTTGCCTTTAAGTGACATAAAACTTGAGGCAATTGGAATCTTCACTACAAATAGTTACAGAAACTCTGGAGGTAATTCAAAGAGTAATTTTGAATTGATGTATCAGATTTCCAAGATGATAGCAGATACAATCTTGAATTAGGTGGCTAAATTTTCTGCATTTTAAAATTTATTTAATTGTATACTGCATATTTTAGGATGATAGGTTAATTCAGTTTTACAAATTTATATCATCAGAAGCTATTTTAAAGTTGTCTTAACACAAAGTTCTCTTCAAATTAGCTGAATTAATTCTTCTCACCATAATTTTAATTTAATAAACTAGAGTAATACCCAAATGCTGTATTTTTTAAAACTCTTATTTATGAGAAATATGTAAACTGTAGTGAATGTGTATAAAATTATGGTTTGAGGCTGATTTGGAAGGCTATATTTATATATCTGAGGTCAAATATTCTGCAGTCAGTAGAAACCTGATAATCTAACTTTATTGTGTTTATATACTGCACATGATTTATTTTCTGGAAAATGAAGGGCACTGTTAATAAAATATAAATGGCATTTTTAGAATTGTAGCTATAGAATTGGCCTCAATAAATTGTTAAGTAAAAGCCATGAAAGGATGATCAAATTTGTTAATATTTAATAATTGCCTGTATTGTGTCTGAGAACAATTTCACATGCCTGTTGCAAATTAATAATAGCAATGTGCAATGTTTATGGTGCTTATATTCAAAATGTTTTATAATCTAGAGTGACATGAGCTTACTGTTAGTTATTTCTAATGTTGAAATTTTGAAAAGAGCAAAAGGGAAAAAGATTTCAGAGAATCTTTTCCAAGGAATAATTAGGTTTTCACTCTGGGGATCATTCTCCATGATTTGTTTTATTAATCTTCAGAAAATTCCTATGTGATTGCCAACATGACGCTTAAATATCTGGTTTTGAATCCCAGCCCCACTGTTAACTAGTTATGTCAGCTTGGTTGAGTTAACTTCTCTTGGTTGTTTTCTCATCTGTAAAATGGAAATAGCCATAGAATCTACTTCTTATTTGCTCATAGACTTCATAAACACTTGGTAATTCTAAGTACTCTACATCTGCTAACCACTATACCATACATAATGAACTGTCACTCATGTGACAATTGAATGTTATTATTTAATATACAAGAAAACTGAGTCTTAGAAAATTAAATGCCGAGTATAAAGGCATGTGGTTTTTAATAGTTACCGCAGGTGTCTGACCTGATATTTGAATCAAGTACCCTCTGAGAGCAGATCCTGGGTTTGAAAATCACTCTAAAAAGCTATGTAATTCCCATTATCAACCAGTACTTTTCAAGTCCTGCAAACTGACATTGGTGCCTTCACTGCCACATTGGTGCCTTTGTGACTGGAGAACACCACTCCCTAGCAAACGGCAGAGCTGTGAAAGGACTAATGGCAGAGGCTTTGATGGCAAAAGGACTTCATTATAATGAGGACGCTCTGGGGCAGTTTTACTCTGGTTTTAAGTTCTTGTGTGCGTGCGTGAGAGATTCATTCCTGAGTTGCGCGTGCACAGCATATTGCATCAAGAGGTTAACTTTTAGGGGATTGTCTCTTCCTAGTTTTCAAAGCTTTATACATAATTATAATTCCGTCAGCAGTCTGCCTATGTTAAGCCTCTCTGGGATCAAAAAGAGATGGGCAGTCATCTCTGCTTTTCATTATAATAGTCATTATTATATGCACATTTGGATTGGAGCAGTATTACTGTGAAATTTTAAAAGCAGTTGCCGTTTTTGCTACTGCTCAGAACATTTTCTCTTTCAGAAAATACTTATAAGTGGATGATAAATTGGGGAGCATTTCTCTTGATTTTGAGAATCAGATTATATTAGCCAAGCAAAACTCAAAGAACAAGCTTAAGTGGCATTTGTTGGGGGCTCCATAGGAAGAGCAATTACCAAAGCTGAGGGTCCGGAACATGGATCTTACGTTTAAAAAACAGCAGGGAGCTCTGTGTGGCTGAAGGCGAGAGAATGATCGAGATTATAGGAAGTAAAGTCAAAGGACTAGACGGGTGCTGTGTGACTGAGTTTGGGCTTTGCGGGTTTGACAAATGTTTTCTAGCCTATTTTACATAGCTAGCTAGCTATCTTTCAACATGGGTTATGGGTACTTTGGTGATAGGAGAACTATGGTGTCTACCACTGAGGGGAGAAATCATATATTGTCCAAAAGTTAAAGACATGTAAGAAAAAAGTACTTCATTAAGAAAAAAAAAATGGAGATAATGGTGTGTGTGTGCACACACTCCAAACCATATCACCTGAAATTATGCACAGTTTCTAGAGAATCAGGCTTCTTGACAAACTAGTGACTAAACTTATACAGCATTTTATCTACTCCCAATTTCTGATATTCAAAAATTTATAGCTCTATGGCATCTCTCCCTTGGTTGAACCAGGAGTTTGTTATAAGCAAAAATCTCTCAACATCCTATACTCTAGAAGAAACTTCTGTTTCCAGAAAGATACATGAACCTTTAGTCAGTGCTAGTGTTCAGTTTAAAAGGTATCACTTTGCTTATGAATTCCCTGCTTTAAGTAGCTGCTGATTTCCTGAGATGCCCCAGGTTGTTTAGGGTGAGCAGTCTTTAGCTTTAGTGGAGTGTTTAGTGGAGTGTTTGTGTATCTGTGTGCTTTACATATTCTTACCTTGCTTCCTTGAAATAAAGTCCAAGAGTATTTCTTTTTTTTATTCCAACTTAATATATATATATATAATCATAAATTTTCCTTTTTCCCTTTGAGTAGAAAAAATATTTTTTTGTCACAGTTATCCTTAATGACTGCTAAATATTGCCTTTTATGAGGAGAAAATATAAATTTTGAAAAGGTAATCACAGGTAATTGAAAAGGTAATTCACAGTTGTTTATTAGAAAAACTTTGATTATGTTCATGCTAATTTGCTGTTTTTTTTAGATTTCTCAGCTTTATTTCATGCCTCCAATATCCCATTATGCTAAAACAAATAGCAGAAAAGCTACTGAACACATTCCAAGGAGATATGTTTAGATATTCCCAGTAACACAAATTGGGAATATTTTCTTTCATAAAGTGAATCAAACTCTAAAATGTTTACCAATTTTGTCACATCTATTCCTGATAGAGAATTTTGAGTGTTAATAACTTTTTAGCAAAACAAGGCTTATGAACTGTGTTGATTGACTCTTCACAACTTATTCAATCTATTATAATGACCTCTACATACCTTATTTTGTACTGAAAATGATCCTTTAAGTTAACTTTTATGTACCTCATCTTATCTTTTTAAATATTCCTTTTATTGAATGAATAATATTTGTTTACATCATTGTTCCCATTTGTGATCCCCCTCCAAGCATTGTTGTCACAGTATGCATTTTATTTTAAAGAATTTAAGTGACTAGTTCATGTTCACAGAGCATATTGTGTTGGAGAAGAGATTCAAAGTTACCCTTGGTTGATTTCAAAGCCCATGTTCCTCACACTCTAAAACATGGACTCCCTAGAAGGATTATTAGATTAGCCAAAAGGTTTAGTTCTCACTGAAATATTTATATATTTAAGAAAATTTATCTTCTCCAACTTAAGATTATGACCCAATGAAAGAAGAAGAACAACCATACATGTATGTGTTTCCTTTAGTAGAGTATCTTGTTCTGTAATGGCAGAGTCAGATCATCATTCACTGTTGAGTCCTCAGCATTTAGTAGAAGGCTTGGTAGTAATTAAACAGCCCACAAATACTTGTAAAATGAATGTCCTATATTTACTAGCAATTGATGAAGGATGAAGGTGAGTAATTATAATAAAAGAAAATAATTTGTTCAAAGTATTAGCAGATTCAATAGTATCTGAAGTCTGTTTTTCAAACTTTGACAATGATTATTTTACAGACCAATTCTTATGTGTCCACAGGTTGTACATCCAAGGGTATCAAGTCAACATTGAAGCTGGTTTTGAATTTGATCTGTAATAACAAACTTGCGTTTTACCCATACTAACAGTATGTTCCATAAATAGAAACTTTAACTGTTGAAGTTTAATATTAATAATGATGAAGTAATTAATAATGACGAAGCAACTTTCACATAGTGCAAGAAACAACACAATGATACAAAGACCAAGCTGTGTGTATATAATATAATGTATATATATTCTATACACACTATTCTCAAAAGAAAAAAATTATATATATGTATATGTATGAATATGTTTATATGTATTTATACATATACAGTGTGTATATAATATATACAAGGTCTTGCTATTTTGCCCAGGGTAATCCCCAACCTGTGAACTCAAGTGATCCCTAGGCTCAGCCTCCCAGGTAACTGGGATTACAGGCACATGTCACCATGCCCAGCTATTTTTTAGAGAGTAGGTCTCACTATGTTGTCCAGGGTAGTTTCCAACCAACAGACTCAAGTGATCCCTGGCCCCAGCCTCCCAGTATTTGGATTACAGGTGGGCACCACCACTCCCGACTCAGTTAGTATATTTAGTTTTAACCTCTGATATGTGAAGGAGTCATGATTGGAAGTAGATATTTTAGAATGTGTAAAATTTCATGCATATCATGAAAAGTATACATTTATGTACATGCATAACACATATGGATACCTGTATATAACATATGAATACCTGTAGTATCCCATCATAACACATATGGGTACCTATACTATCCATCATTGCATTAATTTATTCAAGAAATACTTATTGAGTGTGTCTAGAAATTTATCAAATACCATTCTTGCCAAGACTTTCATAGTCTAATATGGTTTGCAGTTATGATCAGATGACCATCTTACTTTTTGCTAAGATTTATGCTGTGCAGTGAAGGGATGACTAATCATGTCTGAGATGATTATGGATGAAAGATGACTTTTGCACACTGGTGCCATTTAAACTGAGTCTTGAAACACAGGTAGAAAAATATTGGTGACAAGCTAGAAAGAAGTGTAGCAAAGACATCTCTAATTCTGAGGGTTCTCTGTTTGTTTGGTGAAGGGGTTTAGGATGGGGAGGGCAGTGTAGCATGCACAGACATGGCTCTAAGACCTAAAGCAGATGATGAGGTTTAAGAGTTTGCATTCAATCCTACAGGTGCTGAGCAACTTGATGTCTTTTTAAAAAGAAAATAACGATTGTGATTATATTTTAAAATACAAAGGTCATATTTTGGGAAGGTATTCAAGGAGCAGTAAGAAAAGACTCCTGGGAGATGGAATAAGGGATTTTTTTTAATTGAATTTTTGTACTCATGTATGAATTTTTTTTCCAGCAGATTTACATCTGATACCTAAGGAAAGTAGAGAATGAATAACAAAATCAGCATTGCATGATGGTGTGAACATGGATTTTGTAGTCAGCCTAGCTATTTATTAACATGTCACTGACTTAAGGATTTTGAGAGGGAGTGGAGCAGGAGATTGGGTGGGTTGAGGGTAGGTATTTTTGAAGCCAGGCTGCCAGCTTTGTCACCTACCAGTCAGGTAGTGTGATGTTGGATAATTGCTTAATTGCTCTGTCTCTGGTTCCTGGTCTGTAAGATGAATATATATGTATATTCGTGTATATATTCATGAAAAAATATATGTAAAAACCTGTAAGGTTGTAAGGATGGTTTAGCAAGTCGGCAAAACATGGCATTATGGAATGCATACTTTTACTGAGGGTGGTGATTGTCCCCTCCTCCCCATACTATCATTCTCTTTAATCTATGATCTTCTGCTTTCTTGGTTGTCAAATGAAGATTGACCTTTTATCACACTGTTAGGGTAGTTGATCTATCTACAATACTAAGCACTGCTACAAGTACCTACCATATGCTTTAAAAAATAGCAGTATTACTAAAAAATAATAAATATATTTTAAGGAAAAACTAGGAACTGGCAACTGTAGTGACTCCATGGGAAAAAGAGATATTGCCTCCTCCTTTCAGACCTAGCACATAACAATCTGCAGATATCTGAGTCATGAGATACTCAATAAGTACTTGCTCAATTAATACAAAATGTGGGTAAGGTTTATATCCTGGTGCTCTTGTGTGTTGGTAAAGAATGGGAAAAGGGTATAGACTCTGAGATGTAAATTTGGTAGGTTGATTACACTTTAGGCAAGTAAGTCATTTTTCCATACTGATATGATTGAGGTTCTGAGTCAGAGCCAGCTCATCTGCTTCCAATCTTCAAACACTAGTTTATTTTACCATCCACTAATTTGCAACATACACTGATACACTTTTATTCAATGCCCCAGTATTCTGGGACTTTCCTTTTGCTATACTGTTCACTGATTGTTCAGATCTCCATCAGAGGAATGATTAGGGATGATAAAATCCTAATGGGAAAATGTTTGACTTTTCAGTGGTTTTATAAAAAAAATACAGTAATCAAAGAAATTTGAAACTATGTGACCATTGGGTAGTTTTAAAAACATCTTTAAAAATCATAATTTCCTCATTTTTGAAATGTGACAATTTTAATAAATATCTCATAAAATTTCCATGAATAACAGATGAGTTAAAGTGCTTAGCAGCAGTCTCTAGTCTTAGTAGGTATACAGTAAACATAGCTACTTTAAAAATTATTCCTCTCTTATTCTAAAATTCTGCTTAAATAATGCTAGGACCATAAACTAAGAATGTGATATCGCTAGTTAAATTCTTAAAATTGAAGAATTGTTTAATACTGTTGTACCTTCTTTCTGTAATTATAATAAACTAAAAATATTTAGATGGTAGGTTTATTATGACTTTTCACTATAATTTTGCCAAATTTTCTGTAGTCAAAATGTTTATAATAAAATGTTGGTGGAAAAAGTATTTAGTGAGTCCAAACAAACATTTTTTTTACTACAAAGACACAACCAGATTCTAGCAGAAATACAGATATGTATGTAACATGTCTATGGGAGATAAAACTTTTTTGAAAATTGGGAAAAAATTAAATGGTCTTTATTTCAAGTGAACTATGAGGGAAAGATTTTCAGTGTAGCCTAGACATCCCAATGAGTTGCAGGGTTAGTACCAAACGTGACCAAGTTGTTTTTGTACTAAAAATTTTCTGAAGCATGTGGAAATCAACAGTCCATTTTCTATTGAATACTTTCCCCACATATGTGCTTTCTGTTCTGTTAATTAAAATATACATTCTTTAGTCTGAAAATTCACAACAGTGTTTTGTCATTACACACTTTCTCTATCAGTAGAATAAAAACAGGTTATCATCTTGGTTCTGAAATATTTTGGTGTTAGAAAGAGGGCTTCATTCTCAAGGAGGTTAGGAGTCACTGATCTAAACAAAGTACTCTCAGACTTTAGGGGAAAAAAGAGCTCTTCAGCTTGCTGAGGTCTGGCCAGGCTTCAAGAAGGAGATGGAATCTGAGCTGGGTGTTGGGAAATGGGTAGAATTTGAATAGGTTGAGAAGAGATGGAATGCCTTCTAAATGAGGGACCAATATGAACAAAGGTAGGATAGTTTGGGAGACTGAGGGGCCTGGTTTAGTTGAAGGAATTGATAGTAGATAAGGTTGGAAGAATCAGTTTGAGTCTATCTGGACCCTGAATACAAGGCTAAGGAATTTGGACTTCATCCTGGAGCAATAGAGAAATCACTGACTATTCTGAGCAAGTGGTTGGTATAGTGAAAGTACTTTAGCTATTAATCTGGTAGCAGTGTCAAGGATAGATTGGATTGGGGGTTAATGAGCAATTGTAGAGAAGCTCATCTAATCTGCCCAGATTTGATGTGTTAGGAATCAGAATTATTGTTGCAAAAATAAGAATTACAAAGAAAAGGAAAGTGAAAATTGAAACACATTTCAAAGGTGTAACCATGATTTAGATTTTATCATTTCTTTAACAAAAACGTCAGTTTATATAGACCTCTAGAGAAGCCATTGTACCAGGTTGTTCTATGTGCTGCTAATTCTGTGAGGGATACACTCTGAAATTGACCAACACTTCTTGATCATGTTCATCTTTAATTCAAGTCTAGCCTGTATTTTTGGTTTGATTTCTGAAAGGTTGTATAAGATGTGTTGTTTCGAAGAGCTATTTTTTTACCCTATTTTAAGAAAAAGAGGAATGATTACTTAAAATTTAAAATGTTAGAAGGATTATAATCAAATTCCAGATTATGGAACCAATTCAAACATAAAGGAATGTCTAGCTTTACAAAATCAAACTGACCAATGAGAAAATGGCTATTTACACTATCTGCATATTATATGTATATTTACAGAATGATTGTTAATTTAAGAATAGGTCTTTAAAATAAGATAGCTTAAACAACATATTCATCTAGAAATAATTATTTTCACATTCATGTTTCTTATAATTTACTCACTTTCTTCACATTTGCCTCTCTATCACCTGATTTTAGTCTGAGTCACTTGATATAATTCTTGAAAACATGCATTTTCACTCATGTTTTCTGGTTGGAGAAAGAATTCATTAAGTCTTTATTTGAGTGAACCCAAACTATAAAATAATGTTGAAATTGCGATGTCTTTCTTTTGTTTTATCTGTACAGCATAAACATGCTATGCAATTTTTAAAAGGATTCTTTTAAGACATAGCAATAATATTTTCCTTTGGGTGTTAATATCCATGAGTTATTATTAAATCTATATAATTTATCTCTCCATTTACTGATTCAGGTAGGGTCCTTCCTAAATATTAAAAAAAATTCCAACGACTCTACACTTACATAGCTTCTGCAAAGAGAACTATATTAAAAATAACATAAACACATACCCTGGATACCACATAGTGGTAATTTGGATAAAAAAAATAGTTTCTGTTTGAACATTTAGCATATTTAAAATTACTTTATTGCAATATGTTTAGTGGTAGTCCACTGTAATCAATTGAACATTTTTACCTTCATCCTTTCCTTCAGTGAATATTGAGTTCAACTGAGTTCAAGCATCACGCCAAGTTCTGTAGGTATGTATGTAGCAAGATATAGTTCTTACCATGATATGTATGTTAAAATTGATAAGACTTTATGAGATATAAAATATTTGTTTCAAAGGAGGTTCAAAAAGATATTGTAGCTCAAGGAAAAGTAGTAGTGGGTCAGTCAAGACCTAACAAAGCAGGTGGGACCTTCAAGGACATGTGAGATTTAGTCAGGTAGAAATTTTATAAAACGCAATATGAGAAGGAAAGACAGTGTACATACTTGTGCATTTCAGGAAACATTAACTATCTTGGTAGGCCAATTTGGTTTAAATGCCAACTAAATATGTGAACATTTGGTTCTTTATAAAAGAGTGTAATAAGGTACATGGGAAAGTTATGAGATTTGATATAATCGTGTATTGGTAAAACTTTTGCATTCTTATTACTAGTTATTAAAATATGCAGAATACATAAAATATTTGCAAATATATTAAGTGTATAGAAGAAATGGAGTAAAGTGGAAATAAATGTAGTGTAACTAAGGAATGGTGATTTAATTAAGGAGAAAATGGAGAGCCTGCTGTAAACCTCAGAACCCAAAGACCCACTCAAATCTAGGTTATAAAAAGATAACTCTGTCTGTGTAGAGACTGAAAAACCAATTTCCTAACTTTTACAAAAGAAGACGGTATAAGGTTATTAGGATAGTGGCTATGAAATTAGAACAAACATGCTTATGACTGATTCAAGATTCCAGTCATTGAAATTACAAACTTGGCAAAATGGTATAAAGAAAGAATAGGCTGAAGAAATGGTTTTGTGAAAAGGAAACTTTCTTGACAAACCTGAGTAATTAAAAAGACTATTCTGAAGGGATCAGGTGATGATTTTCTTTGGGCAGGTTGCTTCCTACCCTGATCCAGGCAAGAACATTGCATAATTGTGGTGTGTGGATTGGTTTCCATGAAAATGGTGTGCATGAGGACAGATATTTTGCAGTTATACACATGAAGGTAAATTTTAAAAACTGTAGCAAGGAAAGAAATGATTGTGAAAAAAAATGCAGACAAGTATGAAGAAAGTTGAGTTATAGAATCATAGGGTAGAAACATGGAATCCAGAGAAAAAGACATGAAAAAGGTGAAAAAGGAAAGCATTACCATGCTATATTGATCAATAGTGAGAGAAGTGTCAGAGGAAGAGACACCTGAGGAAAGTTTGTATTGGTCATTGAGAAAGACATTATAGTAAAATAGTCTTAAAGGAATGGTATAAGTTTTAAAGAGAATAGATACAGATGTAAAGGCAAATTTGGTGGTGATGGAAGAGAGATACTAGTTAAAATAGAACTTAAAAAGTAGGGAGACCTGTCTATTTTTTGCAGTTAAAATGTGTAACCTAACCTGCTGAGATGGAGTGGTTGAAGATTTTGAGAGCCTAAATAATACGTACTATTGCAAAGGAGTTGTGAATGTGGTATCGTGAATAAAGTTGTAACCTTAAACCCTAAAAGACTGATCAGTGAGAACCTGGAAAATAATCTGGAAGGTAATTGAAAGTTTTATTTCATTATGTTATCTTTTTTCTTAATTGAAAGTGTTATTGTGACCTCATTCTTTATAAAATAGTTGATTGAAAGTATATACTAAAGAGGTTTGAAAAAGACTTACCATGTTTTGGAGGCATGAGGAAAGTGCAAGTGTTTCACTGGAAACCTGTTCATGCACAAGAAATAGAAGAGTGGGTTATCTCATAACAGGATTACTCAAAAGAATACAGAAATGATACATTTAAATGTACTTGTTTGGCATGCAGTTGTGGTATCCTCTCCCATTCTCAGCCATCTAGAATAGCAAGGAAATGCCAATCTTCAGATCAGAGTTTGACAGAAAAGATGCTTAGAAAGATGTGACAATGCAGGATTCCAGGTGGGAATTCAAGTTTCCGACTGAGCTAGTGAAGCTCAAGTGGGATATGGAGAGGCATTTGGAAAGACTGGATGTTCTAATCAGCATTAAGAGCTAATACAAACAAAGGGGTGTGGAAATGATAAAAAGTGACATTTTGTAGGTAATACAGTTCTAAGCAGTGGGATAGTGAACAATTTAATGACCAAGGTGTATCAAAGATGAAACTCATTGAAATAGAAGCAGTCATAAAGAGCAGTAGAGGGATGATGAACTGAGTTTTTTAATTCCTTGAGCCTTTTGTTAAAATAAACGGGAAGACCGACAATGTGCCAATCAACAACAAGCTTTACTATTACAAGTTAAAGAGAAGCTATGAAACTAGCACAGATAACTTCTTGGGAAGGTCTGCTGCTCCCTCAGACAGGTGCCTTCCTGTGCAGTCTTGGGTGAATTTTTCATAAATCATAAAGAGCTATCTTTTAGGGGTAAACTTGCTTCCTTTGTGGTGAGAAATATGACTGATCAAATGGGTTAAATACATATTTCCTCTCCTCTATCTCTGATCTAGAGCTTATATGATGACAAGATTAAGGGTATAACTACAAGTTGCTTGTTGAGCTCAGAACTATGGTATGGTGCCTTGACTCATTGAAATTACAAACTTGGCAATATGATATAAGGAAAGAGGAGGCTGAAGAAATGGTTTTGTGAAAAGGAAACTGCTCCAATGGTGTGATAAATCTGTCTTCACCTAAAATTATGGTCTTTGGTGAAGGAAGACAGGTTTCTCTTAAGTAGTTCTAGTGAGAGAGATGCCTACATTTTCTCCTGGAATCCTTACTTAAAATTACCTTGCACATCTTCCTGCTAGCCTCTTCCTTCAGAAAGACTATACACTGATTGTAATGACCAAGGTATAAGTTTTCTTAATATAATCATGATTTAGTCCTGCCTTCTTGAGTTACATGCACATTATCTTGATTTGATTTGGACTCTCCTGAGGAAATGGCCTCATGGTGGATTTTAGACAAGCACTTAGATTCTTCTAATTTGTTTTTCAAAGGGTAAAGTTAACTTCAATGTGAAATTCATGAAATTTATGGTAGGCATTATCCTATAAGAAATGCTTTAATTTATCATAATTAAAAAGACACCATAGTGATAGGAAAACTATAAAAGCTTGGTCTCTGGACTTGCCATCATTTGCTAGATAACTTAGACGTATTTACCTTTTTAACCTCTCATAAGTATAGTATTTCCAGTTACAGATGAGAAAGCTAAGGCACACAAAAGTTGAGCAACTTCTCAAGGTCTCTCAACTCAACAGCAAAACTAGATTGCAATTTAATTGATAATTCCAAAGCTAATGCTATTAACGTTTAATTCATTATTGCTCTCTGGGACTACTTCCCAAGAGAAATGAATTCACCATTGCAGAAATAGACTACTGCTAGTACTCCCGATGATGATAAATATAGTTCCAGCTCCTGTTTTACACCAGGTATTGACATAAATTCTTGTGAATCCTTAAATTGTTATTGCATTCCTGTAATATATATATATATATATTTTAAAAATTGTATATGAGATAATTAATGTTGAAGATTTTAAGGTTTTATAACAGAATTTATAACTAAATTCTGATTCCAAAACCAAAGCACAAATTCATTGGAGGTTGGGAGTTTACAGCCACTCTGGAGAGTAGCAAGTTGCACTCTATCTGGGCCTAAATTTTGTGGCCAAGTTAAGCAGTTGGGAAGTGGGATCAGGGGGAGTGAAAAGAAAAAATGAGTTCTGAATATTTCTAAAGAGTAAATATGTACTTAAGTAGCAAGTAGAAAATTGGAAACCTGAAATGGTAGGAAAAGATTTTTGAGTGGAGCCAAAGAGAATAGAATTTGTTGTTTTCTAATAGACTGATATTGTCTACGGCCATACCACCCTGAACGCGCCCGATCTCGTCTAATAGACTGATATTATGTGATATCATAGTGCAACAGCTTAGCTCTTTCACAGCCTTTGCTTTTTAGATGTGCTAATTGTTCTAAGATGTGACAGTACCGTAGATCTCAAAGACTTAAAAAAATATCAATATGTAGTATTTTTAAATTTAAAACCTTGGCGAGGTTCTCAGTTGGTCACCTACAACATATTTATAAATGTGATAGCACTAGTAATGATGCATAAAATTTTGGTGGATAGAGATTATCCTTGTCTTTTTAACTTTTTGATCAGTGTATATTTGGCAGCAACAAAACCCAAAGTGGTCTTTGTTCATTTTGCTTTCATTCAGAAACTATTTTACATCACAATAAATCACCAGTCTCTTTAGCATCAGATCCCTGGTGATCAAAGTATTCAATTACAGAACCTGATAAAATCATGAATATCCTGGACATTACTTTATGTATATCCTCTTCAGCCAGTGAGCCTTTTAAAAAAAAAATTGGGTTCATTAGGAAAAGGAGGTCTTTATTTCTTAGTGTATAGACAGGTATGCTTGAACAATGGCAAAAGATAATGTGCTAAAAGTATCCTCTTCCTTTCCTTCCCATTCTTTTTGTACACTTTTAATGGAATTCCAGGTATAATTGAATGTGTCTTTTGGGAGTGAAAGATACATTCATTAAGCTAGTCACATGAAGAACAGCCGGTTGTAGTGGTCCAAGAGTAAAGAGTGGTTTTATAGTCAAACTTTCATGCAGTAATTTAATCGTCCAATCTATAGAATCATAGAGCTTTCATTTGGTAAAGACCTAGATATAACCTGTGTTTAACATCCTCCCCTCACGGAAAATTTGTCATTCACTATCTTTCACAGACAAGTAGGTATAAACCTTCCACTTAGATCTTCCAGGGGGTCCACCAGCCTGGAAACCTTAACATTCTAGCAGGACAAGGACTGCAGGACTGTTGTGTCCCATTCTATCTATCATGGAGCAGTGTGCTTCAGTTGCCCATTTCTGTTGTAGAGTAACTTAAATTATTGGAAAGTGCCAACAATTGCCATTTCTTCAAGTCTTGGAGTTAAAAATGGTCAAAGTAAAATCCCCTCTCTCCACTTACTATGTGACTTTGGATAAATTTCTGAGGTTCCTGATTTGAGAACTTCTGCATGTGATATGTGAATA
This sequence comes from Uropsilus gracilis, assembly GCA_004024945.1. Classification (NCBI taxonomy): domain Eukaryota; kingdom Metazoa; phylum Chordata; class Mammalia; order Eulipotyphla; family Talpidae; genus Uropsilus; species Uropsilus gracilis. The sequence continues at coordinate 77,570 of PVHY01002381.1, read as the reverse complement.
TATGAACTCAGTACTTAACTGGGTAGTTTGTGCATTGTATTCTGAGGCTGGTTTGTAAAATTGCTTAGAAGGATTAATCATAATGCCTACAAAGTCTATGATACATTGTAGGCACTTTACATACCTAGTTCATTTGATCAGTATGTAGTATTTATCCTGACTTTGAATCCCAGTGGTAATCTGTCCAAGACAGAGACAGAGTGATTGCTTTTAGTATACAGTATTTCATACAAATTATTTTTAGGTAGATAAGAGAGATGTGAACAACTGAGTGGGAAACTTAGGAACAGGGTTATATCTGCTCTACTAAAGCAATAACAGTTTAATGATTTTAAAGAGCAGGATGGTTGTGTTTTCTGAAAACATGGAGAAGGGAAATATAATCTGATTCAGGATTTATTAGTATCAACTAACACTACTAACCCAAAACAACAGTGGAGAGTGAAAACTCAGTTTTGCTATTGTTTGGTCTACATTAAAACAATCAGTTGGAGTGATTCCCTATTATTTGCTGTTTGGTTTTTTCCCCCAAATTTCTTTAGAAACAGTCTAAATAAATTTTTGAAAGTGACCATCTCTGCAACTATTTATAATTCCTATTTAAATCTAATCAGTATGTGTTAGTAAAATATTCAAAGGCCAGAGGGTGAAATTTTCCTCTCCTTGATGTTTTTAAGACAATAGCAATATCAAAAGAAAAGCTGCAGTTTTTTTTTTTTTTTTTTGAGACTAGGTCTTACTATGTTGCCTGGGGTAGTCTTGAATTTGGGAACTGAAGCAATCCCTGGCCTCTTTGCCTCCCAGAGCTTGGAGAAAAGTTACATTTTTTTCCCATTTCAGAATGTATTCACTTTGTAAGAGAAGTCTCCCCAAATATTACCTTGTTAGGACATTAATTTTGGAAAAGTTATTGATTTTTAGGTATCTTGTAAAATATTACTGCTCTTTTGCTAAGCACCTGTTAATGGGGACAAATGACTTCCACAAAGTAGGCCAGGCAAACTCTGAAGAGCACACTTTGCTGACAGAATTACTATTTTCCTTAGACACTATCTCCTTGTTTAGAAAAAGAAATGTAAAACTGGCGGAAAAGCGAATGTTCTGTGGTGATCATATAGGGACTCAGTAATTCACCCCCATGAGCGGGTTGCTATTATGAATCTATGGTATAAATTTGGATGTTTTTCTTTACATCCCAAAGGGAATTTGTCAAAGATTGTATATATTTTCCACAGAATTTCTGCTATAAGTATTCTAAATGAAAAATTTTATCCCTGCTTTTTTAATACTTATGTATTTGGGGTACTAAATGTCCATTAGGCAGTGATGAATTATTGGCAGTCCTTTATGACTGAGTGGTAATAATAACTCATTAAATCAGGCACACTTTTTCAGTTGTGCTGGTTCATCCAGAAATTATCTGTGTATCACTCATACCAGCATCTGCCCTGCAGCATGGTGAAAACCTGCTGGTGTTATTTCCTACTTCAAGTCTTCCTAGTCTACCTTTTTTACTCTTTTGACCAAATAACTGCAAGAAAAGAACTTCATTTTCATGTGATGGAAATTGTGGAGATTTTTTTCAACAAGCTATTAGTAAATATGTTAAATAACAATTAGCTTTAACTACTTCGAGTTTAAAGTGTTCTTAAAGGGTAACTCATTGCAATAGATTGTTTCCAAAAGTCAAAAAAAGTAAATATGTTAAAAAAACATTTCTACTAGGAATACTCTGATTCATATTCAAGTATGAATAAAGATTGATTTTAAGTGATTCTCTTGTAACTATGTTAAATGTTATTTCTTCTCTACCGTGCCTTTACAAATAGTTTTTAGATATATGATATATGTTGTTTATTTTTATAGTTAAAACAGAGCCAATGAGCAGCAGTGAAATAGTTTCAACAACAGCAGACGGGTCTTTAGACAATTTCTCAGGTTCAGGTAAGGAATAAATGAGATTTTCATATTAATTCTAAAACATTGTTTTTTTGCTACTTTATATGTGTGTGTTTAAGTGTACATATGCATTTGTGTGCACATTCATCTGTGTATGTTTAAGTGCATATTTATATGATGTAGCAAATACAGCACATATTTGCAATTCTAATGTTTTTTTTTTTAAGTGTGATAAAGTATTTGCTGAAGATCTTGGTGATTATAAAGGGGATGAAAATCAGAAGGTACATTTTTCTCCTTTTTTCTACTCAGTTTTCTTAATGACTCCCTTTTTCTTTCATTTATACAATTTTTTTAATAGTGCAAATCTAAGTAGGTGATATTTGGCTTCTGACAGACCCTAAGCCCTTAGTAAGCCATTGAGCTACCCTGTCAGCTATCAATCTAAAACAGACTTGGCAAGTCATTAATTCCTATGTTACTTCTTAATCTTTTTCACATTAATAAAGTCTTCCTCCAACAAACAAATATCCAATTTCATATCTATGATAACTAGGTTTCTGACAAGGAAGTAACTGTGATATTCAGGTACCAAACTGTGATTATATATTTGCCAAATTATTCACTCTGGACTGTTTCTATTCAAAATTACTTGTATCAGAAATAGTTCTTAAATGTTTGACCCTTTTTATATCATCTCCTGTAATTATAAAAATCCCTCAAGCAGTAATACTCTCATAAATTTGTGATTGATTTAACTTAGTCCCCAAAATTATTTAATACAAATCAAAATTAAAATAATGTAAATGTGCAACTTTTAGACTAATGACAGTTGGAAGCAGTAAGAAAGTCGAGTATTGTGCCCATTCATTCTCGCAAAACATTCATTAGAATTTAACTTATGCTAGGCAATATGCTTGGTATAATTATAGACTGTATTGATGTATGAGAATGACCTTCATTTAGTTCGATAATCACAAGCCCAAGGAACAAAGAACATCCAGGAAAGGACTTAACTTAGATAAGATTGGCTGGGGTGATCAAAATTTGATTCCTGGGAAATATGTCTGCACTCTGTATTTAAATATGAGTAGTGAAAAAGCACACAGAGAAGTTGGGGTGGAGAAAGACAGATAAAGCATCTGTGGGAGGAAACCAAAGCACAGAGACTTGGAACTTGGAGAAAAACTGCTAGTGGTTCAGCATTCGTCATGTGGACAACATGAAGAGTGAGGGGATGTTGAAGTAGGCATCAGGGTCTAAGGAGGCATGTATGTTATTTGTTACTTTATTTTATCCTGAGTGCAGTGGGAGCTGCAGAGGAAGGGGATGTCATGTTCATATTTATGATACAGAATCAAATCTGTAGCAGAATGAAAGGGAAATGGTGAACTGAATTGGAAAGACCAGCTAGAGCTTTCTTGAATTATTTTTGACCAGAAATGGTAAAGGCCTGAGATCATGTTTTGCCAAAGTGTGTCTAAAGGTAATAGATTAAGATATATTATGAAATAGAATTTATTATCAGTGACCAATGATTTAATAATTAATTTACAATTTTAAATAATTTAATAAGTTGTTAGTTTTTAAAGAATTTGGGGGTAAACTTATTGAATGAAAGGATGATTTAATGAAGGTGAAGGGAAAATAGGGGAGGAAAAAAATGTCTTTCAAGTACTTACATGATCAAGGAAAAAGGGAAGGTAATCCAGTAAAAAGAGTGATGTAGGCTTGAGGATGGCATTTATGCTGGGTGAATTTTGCTGTCAATACCAACTCTACAAAGTCAGAAGTAAAAAGTATAGGCAAAGCATGAGGATAAGTTATGAAAGGAGGTCCTTGATGGGGTTTAAACTCCAGAGGTGGGGTTTAAGGAGTAGCCAACAAAAGAAGTAATTTTTTCACAAAAACATTGTGGAGTATGATTTGGAAAGTTCCATGATATGGAATGCTGATGAGTTTGATGTAGGGGAGGAGGAATTACATTGAAAAAAATCCTGCCTGTCTCCTCTGTTCAAATTTTCCAGTGGCTCCATTTATGTCTAAGTAAAAACTAAATCTCAACAATAACCCACAAACCCCAACAGACCTTGTTGCCTGCTTTCCTTGCTTCCTGCTATTTTTCCCACATTATGAGACTTGCCCCAGTTGGGACTGTTGTATTGAGCAGCCCCTCTGCTGGGACACTTCCCTGTAAGCTTGCCTGACTTCCCCCATCCAGTCTACTCAAATCTGTGCTCAAATCTCACCCTCCTGATCAGTGTTTCAAAACCCTCACTACTAATCTCTCTAACAAGCTAAAACTTGCCCTTCCCCTAAAAGCCTTGTAGGCCATTTGCATTTACTTATTTTCATTTCATTTACTTATATTTTAGGTTTATGTTAGTCTCTCACTGCTACCAAGATACATGCTTGCGAGAGTAGGGATTTTGTCTTGATTTGTTCACTTATGTCCCTAGCACATACAACAGCCCCTAATACCTAGTGGACACTGATTTTTCCAGGTGACTTAATGAATACAAGAGTAAGTGAATGATGGCTTCCATTTCTTCCTTGGAAGTGACTCAAAATGATAGTAATGATAGAATTATAAGCTTGAGACAATAGAGGAACTTGAAGTAAATACCACAAAGAATGTAGTGGCCTGAGGCTGCTTAGAAACTAAAAGAAGAAAGAATAGAGCTATAGGAAGGAATAACTTTTTTCTGTAAGAAATTAGCAGCCCATCATGACCCAGGGTTGAAGTTTTCCATGGTGAGCATGGGAGAATTTGGAGGGAACAGAACTAGGAGTTATCAGTAAAAGAATGGTTTAAAATAATTTTTTTGAACTGTATCCAGAATAGGTAGAAAGAAAATGAAAGTCAGAGGTAGTAAATTGAGAGGAAGTAAAAATGTGCCTCTTAATGAGGAAAACAGGGATGATGGGAATAAAATGAAAAATCTGAACACAAAATTCCTAAATATCAAATTCAGGCCTCCACCATATGCTTCAGTGGGTAGGTCTTTGTACTTCCTTTTCTCAGCTTTTAAAATTACTTTCCATTGTCTTTCTCCTGCTACTACAGCCCCATGAAAACATGACATCTCTGTCTTGTTCACATTTATGTTCCCAGTGGCCATTCTCGATCAAGCACGTGAGCCGTGGTCAGTAAATGTTTCTTAAGTAAACAAGTTACTCAGTCAATGCTGTTGTGGTTTCAGACGATAGAATAAGGGAGAAATTGTCCAGGATGTGGTCTTGAGATTAGTATTGTAGTAGGAGGCTGGAGTTGAGTCCTAGACAGAATGAGAAAAGTGTTAGAATATGTAACCCAAGATAATTTTGAAGGTTTCAAGGGACATAGTCAACTACCAAAACTTTTGATAAATACAAGAAAATACTTAGTAGTAGGTCACTCATGGAAGTATTAGGGTTGTCATGAACCTCAGAAAGAAAGGTCTTGTGGGAGAGCAGAAAAAGAATAGCTTTGGAAGAAGAAGCATTGAGGGTATATTTTGAGATCTTCTTTGATATCCTGAATGTGAGAGTATGAGCAACTTGGAAAAGATTTGCTGGAGAGGAAAGGGCCTCAGAGAAGAGTTAATTGAGGGTAGAGGGGTAGTTTGGTAAAGAGAGTGATGTGTAGAAGATCTTCTTTCCCATAGGCTGGTTCTCTGTGATGGACACAGAAGGAAAGGGTCAAGTGAGCTGGGGAAGTGGGTCAAGGCAGAGGAAGCACAGAACACCATGAGGTTGGGCATTCAGTTCTTATCCTTTGTAGTTTTTTTTTTGTCCTCTTCCTCCTTTTCCTTGTTTCTTCCTCTTCCCTACCTTCTTCTCTACTTCCTCCGTCTTCTCTTTCCTCTTCCTCACCTGCCTATTTTATCTGTCTGTCTGTGTCACTGGAGTTACTGAGTATGGGGCTTTAAGATTTATAGGAGAAGGAAGAGGATGGAGAAAGCAGTCTTAAAGCATCTTACTCCAAAGCGGCCTCCATTTCTACTTCTCTCCATGATGATTTTCATCCTGACCTTTCTGGGTAACTTGACAAAGTAGTGAGCAAGGATAGGAAGCAGTGAAGACATTCTGCTGTTGAATATAGTGAGCACCACCTCTGTTCTTCAAATATTAGCATCATAAAGCATCAAGGAGGCAGTGAGATCACTCTTTTCTAGAGCTCTTACTAGGATACCTGTGTAGGAAGACTGGAAGAAACAGACTTGTTTTCCAAAGTGTTTGGCCAAGTAAAAAAGTGTAAGATTGTTCATTATGCTCTTGAAATTGTGATTTTCTGCTCATTGATGATATCCTTGTGAAAATAATGTTAATGATTTAGATACTAAGAACAATTGGGATTGAAAATAAGGTGCTTTTAGAGATTATAAAATATCTTTTCCTGATGCTTCTTCCATTTCCACAAAGCTTAGATGTTATTAATTTGCTTGATAAAATGCCAGTTGATTTTAACCATACAAAGTTGATGTGTGGTAGTATTAAAAATTGAAAATAAAATCAGAAATGCTTCTCAACAGGAAAGAATATGTTTGGTAAAAAGGGTTTTTTTTTATCATTCGCAAATCATAACTTTTAGGATTTGATTCATAATTTCTCAATTATGTATTTGACACTATTTGCCAGCAATATCCTATGCAGTGATAATACAGAATGAAAAAAGTGGACAATATTCCTGCCCTCACAGGCCTTTCATTTTGTGAAAGTAGAAGTAGATAACAAGTGGGTGGAGGGAAGTAGAAGTATATAGACAATGAAAAGTACTCTGAAGAAAATGAAAGCAGGTAAAAGAATATATGGAAATTAATGGGAAAAGAGGCTCTGATCTGAGATCTTAGTGAAGGAATACATTTGGGCTAGTTAAATATGTAAATGGATAAAGTCATGGTGATGAAGGAGTCAGTGTTGTGACATTAAATATATTTTCGGGTGTCACCATTTGTTGTAAAATGCTTTATGGGAGCTAAGTGGGGAAAGGGTATTGAGAAGCAGGGACACCAGTATTTCCTTGCTTCAGATCAGAGAAACTGTTTTAGCCTGAGTTCTTCGAAGATGAACCACTGAGGCAGATTAAATGTACCTACATTTTATTAGGGGAGTGGAGTAGAAGAGAGAGGGAAGGATGGCCTAGGTTATGGGGTGTGTCTGCCATTCTCTGGTGGTCACATTCTCTGGTGGCAACTGGAGGAGTGCTAAGTGAGAGCAAGTGAGAAGTTGTACCTAGAATCTATTTTGAAGGGAGAGCTGACTGGACCTATGAGAAAATGATATGAAGGAAAGAAGAGTCAAAACTTTCCAGAACTGATTGTCAGGTGGAATGCAGTTGACTTTAATGAGATGGAATCCTGTGGGAGGAGTGAACTTTGCTAATTTTGAGGTTTCTGGTTGACCTCCCCAGTACAGTTGGAAACATATGACTATTATTTATCTTGGGTTCTCCTCTACCTTTTTACAACAAGATTTGGGAAGTTTCTCTAACCCATATATTAGAAATAGGAGAAAGAAAGGAATAATAAGAAACAAATGTGTTAAAACAGATATAGAGGTATTAGTTATCTGTAGATCCTCAAGGTTCTGATATGTATAATTTGGAATTCACTGATAGTAAGATAACCTTGATAAATGATATGGGAGCATTCTTTTTGCTTCTAGCTATTGTGACCTGATGGAATAAAAATTAATATGAATTATTATATTGCTGTTTGAAAAGTTAATGGTGTTTTTAGGAAATCTAAGGGAAAAATATTTTAGTTACAAAATAGAAGTTTCTTGACTTTAGGCCATGCAAAAATTGCAGGCATTTGGATTTAGAGAAAACCCAAAAGCTATGACTTATTTCATGACATTCAATATCCAGTAATTTTAGGCACACATAGGTAAGCAGCAGCAAGACAGGCAGCAACGGAAGTTGTTCTTGTTTTCAAAATATCAATTTAATGTTGTATTGCTAACGAGCTAAATCAAATTTATTATATAAGTTTATAAACAAAATATCAATGTAGACAATAAATTAACCATCCTTCAAGTCATAAGTTTAAACAACCTGCTTTGATTATAGCCAATCTGACATTCTAACTGATTATGTTTATTGATGACTCATACACCAGACCCCATCAGGAGTCAGGAAAGTGAGAAAGTCCTTGACCCCAGAAGCAAATTGTAACAGAGGAAACCTAACATCTATAGGCTGTACACACAGATCAAAATTTAATTTGGTGAGTGCTGCACTGTTAGTATGTGTAACATCCCAAGCTAATGCAGAGAAAGACATCATCCTAAAGAGAAAATACTGTATTCCCAACAAAAGTATATTTACTAGGCAGAGAAAAAAGGGAATATTTTAAGGCAAAATTGTCTGATATGATGAACAACTGAGACAGATGTGTAAATGCATGATGTGTATGGTCAGTCTGTAGGTCTGGGAGGCTATATGATTTTAAACCTAGGGAGTAGAAGCCTGAATTTCTTTGTATGCTCTGCCAAGGAATTTTGGGTTTATGTCATTAGTGCATCCTAGCATTCATGTGAGCAGTTGAAAGACAGAGTGGAAAATGAATGTGAAGCCGGGTTCCATGGTGTAATGGTTAGCACTCTGGATTCTGAAAATGAATGTGAAGAGGTTTCCATTTAAGAAAGATCACTGTGATGGACAGTAGTAAGGGTTGAAGGGTGATACATGGCCCTTCCCGAGGGGACACAGAAAAAGTAGCCAGGGGGCTCTTTCAGAGATCTGCCTGAAACATATCAAGTACTTGACAAGTTAAATATAAGGATGGAGTGTGCAGTTCATTTCAGCAAACAACTTCTGGATGTGAGGATCTCCAAGTAGAAGGAAAACTTGAGCTGATGTTCAGGTTTTTAGTTTTTATGTAGGGGTTCGAGAGATAGTATGGTTTGGTAGAAAGAGGTGGTATGGGTTCAAATAATAGTTTTCCTGTTTTTTTTTTTTTGCTTTTATATATTACAGGGTTTCCCTGCTATTTGGTGGGATGGATAACTTTCTGATCTGGGAATGCTATTATCATTATATGGAAAAGTTATTTAGTGTCCCCAGATCTCCGAAACACTCTATCAAATCATTCCAAGCAGGAATGTTCTACTTTCAGAGAGCAAGGGAAAGATGTATTTATTTTCTATCCCTTTTTGTAAAATGGGGATAGAGAAGCCACCACCTATATCTCTTGCTGAACACATGAATGTTGTTCATTGAGTAGAATTGAAAATGCAGAAGGGTAAACATGGGGATGAAGACAGAAGAAATCTGAAAATCTGAGGCAATAAATATTACACTTCATGTTATCCACTTTGTCGATTACCTAATTTAGTCTTCACAGTAATCCCATAGGGTCTAAGTATTAGTATTGCCATTATGCCACATGAGTACTTATCAAAACTTAGAAGGATCAAATAATATGACTAAGACCACATGGAAGAGTTGGGACTTGAATCTGAACTGAAAGTAAATTTTGACTCTAGAACCTGTGCTTAATTGCCATGTAAATCTCTTTCTTCATGGGCACATGCATATCTTATGCACAACAATTTAATTAAAACGTCACACAAGTTACTGTACCCAGTGTAACATCATGATATATTTTATGTTGCCATGAATGTAAAAATTTCCAAGCCTATTACTGAAAACGTTATTTCAGCCTATTAGGTTGAGTTTGTGAATTTTCCTAGGCCCTCCCACAGTTTGAAAAATAAAGGGATAGAGCTAGAAAAATTAAAAGGGTTTACAGTGATTTCTGCTGTCAATTGTATTGTTTCTGTATTACTGTTATTTTTAAAACTTAATTTTTTGGATAATATTCCACTGTACATGCATATCTTTTTCGTTGTTGTTTAAATAAATAGTAAATGAAGAATACTATGTACAATTCAACAATTCTGTTTCTAGGTATATATCTGAAAGAATTAAAAGCAGTTGCCCAAACTGATGCTTAACTCTATGTGTAACTGTCATTGCCAAGACAGGTTATTACCCTTCCAAAAATCTACTCTGTCCTTTGCTTGAAAAGATTGTTGCAGATGACCTGGGCAAGTGGTGGTCTTCTCCAAGTATTCTCTTCCTAATTCTTCCCTTCTATAAATGTCAATATTTAACTAATTCTCCCTTGGCTATTTGCATGGCAGCCTCTTCATGTCTGACAGAGAATTTGTCTTTACTTGCTTGCATCTGCAATGTCTAACTTAGCACCTGGACCAGAGTAATGACTCAACATGTGCCAAAAGGCAGGGGGAGCTAAGTTGGCCTACCCACCCTTTAATATGGCCTCTGTCTCTGCCATACTCACAGATGGCTGAAGTCTGGCAGTTGGCAAGAGAAGTCCTAATTTAGATCTATAATCTATATCTATCTATAATCCGTTACTTGGTTAGGCCAATTTGCTTTACAAGGAAAGGTTTGGTCGTAGATTCTGAGATCCCTAGTCCAACTCTATCATTGTTGTCCCAAATACAAGGTGGAAAATTAAATTGGAGAAGCATCGATATACTCATGTGACATCATGAAAATGTATAAAACTTTGATTGATGGAATCTCATAAAGGATTTTAATACAGTTTATAAGTATACAACCACTAAAGACATTTATTATTTGTAGAAGAAGAAAATAAACACATTATGCCTTATAATAATAATACCCAAAGGATGTACATTTTAGCTAGTAGACATTAGGGAGAGTTTGAGAAAAAAGTTTAAAAATTATGTAAGTGATTTTTGTTGTCTTTGTGCAATATATGTATGTGTGTAAATGTATTTGTGAATATTTATAACTGTATGTGGATGTATTTAAATATGTATTTAGCCCTTACTTATAGATAATGTACCTGAGAACTACTACTTTAAGGCTTTTTATTATCAAAAATGAATTTTGCTTCTTTAGAGTGAGCATGAAATAACATTGCCTAGGAGAGTTTATTGTATCAAGTATAAGTGATTAAAAAGAAATGAAATTTTCCTTGAATGCTTAAATAACCTCTTTAAGAAAACAAAAATTTTGACTTGAATTGGAAGGTGAACACATTTAACTGAAAGGCAAAGGAACACCCAGCATAGCACAGGAAATAACAGGCTTTGCTTGTAACTTGAGAAATTTAAGATAGTTATAGGAATGCATTTTTACTTAAAAACATTGTTAAACCAATACAGGCAAAGGAGGACCTGTCCTATTTCCACTCAGCTGAGAGAATAGACTATGTTTTGCTAAAACAGTCTATATGTAATATGGGAGTGTGTGTTTTGCTGAGTACAATAGACCAGATGACCTTCCTGTCCCGCTCAGCTCTGAAATCCAGCCATTCAAACAGTAGCCAGGACTCCTTGTAGTTTTAAACTACCACAACCTTCTGACAGGTACTTAATACATTTGTGATTATATTTTCTGAACGGTGATTTTAAATGAAAACCAGTTATCATTTCCTATAGTTTTCGTAATGTAGCTTAACTTACTGTTAGATTGACTATGTGCAATTGCATTTCTGTAGGCCAAAAGGGTCAAATATCCACAATCTCATAAGATCTAGCCATAATCCAAACTGTGTTTTTTCACGTATTTTGTATTTTGCTTTTGATTTTTCTGTTGTGTATTTTTTTTTCTAGTAATTGGGAGCAGTAGCTTCAGCCCAAGACCAACTCACCAATTTTCCCCACCACAGATATATCCTTCCAAGTAAGATGTATTTTCTCTTATCCACTAAGTTGCTTTTCTGAGTAGTCTTTTGCTTTATTTCAAGTCATGTCTTGTCCCCACATGGTATATCTTAATTGAAACTAAAGTATGTGTCATAGACCCTAAAATATATTTCACTAATTGGTCTAGAGCATCACCTAGTAGAAACACTGAATGCTTATGTATTTTGTATATTCTTTTGGAAGTTTTACTTGAGACAATCTTTACTGAATTTTTGATATGGTTGTTAATCAGTGACCTTGCATGTTTCCATCTAATGCATGGGCTTTCTATTTTCTGTCATTTCTGACAAATAGCAGACCATACCCACATATTCTCCCTACTCCTTCCTCACAAACTATGGCTGCATATGGGCAAACACAGTTTACCACAGGAATGCAACAAGCTACAGCATATGCCACGTACCCACAGCCGGGACAGCCATACGGAATTTCCTCATATGGTGAGTAATCCTGCTGTTTGGGAGTGGTATTATCTAGTGGGCATACATGTATATGTGAAGGTGGTTAAAGACCATCATGTGGACCACTTCATAGTTTTCTCACTTTTGTGACAAAAAGAGCTGTTTTTGATGAGCATGGTAAGAAGTGATTACTTATCTTGAGGGCAGAGGTGGCAATAGACTGCATGGTTCATATACCCTCTTATTTTCAGTTTTTTCCATTTATAGCTCAATGTTACTTTGCCATTTGAGCACTTGGCTCTGGAATCCAAAGTATTTTGGTGCATATTTGTGATAAAACCTCTGTGAATAAAGTCTTCTGGGGGAAAGATTCATTTCCTATTTATCAGATGCCTACCTGTAATAGGGAAGTTCAGGTGGAATTCAACAAACCCTTGATCTAAACTTGAGGGTGGCAGGATTATTGAATTTCAGCATTATCAGCCATTGGAAAAATGATCTATGTATCACAATGTGGGCTGTGCTCTACAGAGGAAACCAGGAAGCAAAGCTCATATCCCTATTTGTTCCTCCCCACCTGGAGATTATCTTTATCTTGGTGTAATTTAACTCAGTTGTTGCAGGGTCAATGCCAGCAAATTAAAAATAAATCCAGTAAAACCTCAGTGTAATTTAGAAAATGTTAGCATTTCAAAATACATTTTCTTTAATTGAGTTATAATTACAAATTTGAATGAACTGAAATTTGAGGAGAAGAATATTAATTACTGGTATTTCATTAAATACCAGTGCAACTGAAAAAATGTTCATGGAAGATTGGAGGAAATGATTGGTAGAATAAGTATTTCAGTGCTTGTTGCACAGAATTAAATTTTTGTGATTGGTATTTTAGTTTTGCTTCTCTTATTGTTTTATAGTATTTTCTGGAGTATTGAAAGAGGTAACATTCTGCCATATATAAATATCTTGCAAAATGCAGAGAAATTAAAATCTAAATTATTTGACTTAATCTTTTATAGTTTTGTTTGAAATCAATAAGAACTGAAGTTTATCTAGCTAGGTGTTTTTAAACCAGACTTTAGAAACAGACTTAAAGGAACTTTCCACAATTATCTTTTCTTTCTATAACTTTTACTAAAGATTTCTCAAAATAATGATATATATTCCCAAAGTACATTCCCAGAATTTCTTTATAAGTCATGTGAAGTGTAAATGAAATGTGTTTTCTAGTATAAACAATAGCAAAGTACTGTAGACCTGCTGAAGAAAGGTGTTAATTCTGCCACTCACAGAAATTCTCATTTGGTTTTAGTCTTCCTCTCTGTTCAGTCATGACAGCTCTCTGGAAGTTTCTGAGCTGTGGAGTAGGAACTCTTGCAGCTCTAAACTGTTAGTGAGTGTACAAATTTTCATGTTCTACATGGTGGGGGTCTGGAGGTGATGAGTATGGCTTAGGTAAAGGACTTCCATCATAAGGGTGTTCTATACTTATGTGGGACTGACCCCCAGTTGTTAACATTTTCTTGATCACTCCTCTCTTTTTTGCACCTTGAGGAAAAGGAGGTATACCTCCTGTGCTTCTTAACATTACACATTGTTTTGGGGTCAATGTGCCAAAAATTGGCAACCTTCTCCCCATGGCTTGCTCACAGAGGAAGAACACAATTCGCTAGGGGGCCATGTCTCTTGATTTTTAACACAGTCTCAGCAGGATAAAATAGGTAAATCTTCATCGTAAGAACCACAGACAATGGAGAAGAAGAGCTCATACTTTTGTTTACTCAATCTCTTTGGAGTTGACCATTGAAATGAGTTTGCCAGCTTGTAGGTAGAGCCCAAAGAGATAGGTGTGACTAAACTGTGTTTTACCTCTTCCTAACCTATTGTTATCACAAAGTTTCCCTTTCAAAACTCCTGGTCAAAAAAAGAACTGGTACAAGTGAAGATTGGAAGTGGGTTATTATAGTGCCAAGTAAAAAGAGAAGGGGAAATTTCCCATTAGCCACAAGGAAGGACGGAAAGGAAGGAAAGGAAAGGAGAGAGGAAGGGAGGATGTTTCTAGGGCATCAGACCACCTCTTTAAGCAGATGGTTTTAAGGAAACAATTATAGGTATTAGTTATTCATTAGTTTGAGGTTGCCTACATTGGGAAAAATAGTTTTTGAATTGTTAAAATTTCGTTAAAACTTGAATGTTAAGACCTTTATAAGGTTATTTAGAGATTCTCTAGGAATTAGTGTGTACTCTCCCAGCCAAGAGTCAGATTCTTCTACTGCCTTAGGAAAGTTACCTAACTTCATCTGCTGATGAAATTCCCCTAAAATGGAAATAAACAGTGAGACTACTGTGTAGTCTAGATCTCAAAGATATCATTTATCTTAAGTGCAAAGTAAAATTATTCAATGTGAATTCCCTTGGCAGAAAATTACCTCCCTGCCCTCTGTGGGAATTAAGGACAGTTGTTAACTTTCATGACTGTCTTTAATTATGATCCAGGGCTGATCATTGTACAAGACTGCCAAACCTAAGTTCTGAAATTAGGATATCAGCCTTTGCTTTAGGAAGTGTTTGGAGACAGTTACATTATTTTTATGTTATGAATTGATAAAAAGCAATTGTTCTTTAGGCTACACCAGAAGCATTTATGTTTGAATTTATACTTGAAACTATGAAGAACACACACAAAAAAGGGACTGCTGGTCAACTTCATTTGTTTATAAATCACCACGCTGTTGCAGAGATTCAAGAGTAATAGTCTGGATGTGAGGAAGATATGGATGCAACATCTGTCACCCCATTGATTGCCAGGGTTGATTCGGCTGGCTAGGCGGGTGTCCCCTTCCTCCTCCATGGCTCCAAATGCATCCTTCCTGAAGCTGTGCGCTTGGTCAAAGAGGACAGCCTTCCACAAATAGAGATTGACCATTCTTTGGTCAAGGATATAGGAGTAGCTGCGCTCCCCTGCTAGAACCTCCAAACAAGCTCTCAAGAGTAATAGTCTGTTGCTCTATGCTTATCTTCTGATGGGATTTGGATGTTAGGGAGAAAAATTCTCCCGGTGTTACTTCTGTCATTATTGCTACCTCTGACTTCAAAATGAGTTGTGTACTAAAATCAGCTCTCTGGTAGAGAGTGGGGGGTATAAAAGAGAATATTGCTAGGCTTAGAGGTTCTTACCCATAGTCTCTTAGAAAAAAATGATTTTGATAATAATCAGCATAGTAACTTTTGGAATAATTTAATGTTTAATTATGGACACTTTTTGACACCTTTTTTAAAGGAAGTATTCTTAAGCTCTTATGCAACAGTAAAAGTCTAAGTATAGAAATTATGTCACTGGAGTTAATTTTAATAAAAGATGAAATTCATAAAGGCAAGAAATAACTGACTAAATAATAGGATCTATATATTTTTTTAATTGAAGTTAGAGTTTAGGATATTTTATTCTGATCATGTATAGTCTTGCTTACTGAAATAGCACTGGAAAGTATTTGTAACTGAACAGTTGGAGTGTTTTTGTGTATTTACCAGCTTTTGAAAATGAACAGATAGATAAGCTATCACTAACTGATTTAGGTGCATTGTGGGCAGGCATCAAGACTGAAGGTGGATTGTCCCAATCTCAATCACCTGGACAGTCAGGATTTCTCAGCTATGGCACAAGTTTTGGCACACCTCAACCTGGACAGGCACCCTACAGCTACCAGATGCAAGGTCTGTATACAGGCTGATGTTGGCCTTTCTATTAACCTTGTAGGATAATGGCTGCTTTCTAAAGTAAAATCTGATATTTGGTGTAAGCAGTAGATGATATGAGTAAACTGGATTTAAAGACAAGTTATCTATTCCAGTTTGTCTCTTCGCTTACCTACTCCCACTACCTCAATTTCTATAACAGCAAAGAGTTAGACTACATGGTTTCTAAATTTATTTTCAGAAATCTCTAAGATTCTTTGTGAACTTAATATTTTGTGTCTTTGCTGCTATCAGTTAAAAAAAGGGATGAAAAATGTGAATTCTGTAAGAAGTTGTGGTTGAAATATATGAAAATTCTAGGGGTCGTTATTGCCAACCTAGCTTTCTATAAAGGTTGTATTCTTCATTTTCATCATCAGCTCTGGAACTAGAGCATGTGATAATGTGCTAACAAGATGATCTGTCAAAGACCAGGAGGTCAAAATGACATATCTTCAAGATATTGCTTCCAAGGTTCCATCTCTGGGCTCTGATTTTGAAATTATAGACAAAGCATAATAAAAGTGAAGTGAAATGGAATAATGGCTGAGAGTTTACATTGTTAAAGTTGTTTTTAAGAATTATAGCCATTATTGTAATATGATTATTGCCACAAGTCGATAACATACTAGAAAGTTGATTGCCTATAATTTAAACATGTCCTGCTAATTGTTTGTACTATATATCAGTTGAACACATCATATTGTACTGTTAAAAGTGTCAAACAATAACTGAATTAAATATCTGATCACTACTTTTTGATTGAAGGAGTTTTTTTGGCATCTATATTTTTAAAATATATTTTATTCATTACTTTAAAGTATTTGTTAGTTGAAGATAAAATAAAAAACACAAGGAAGCAAAAAATATAACTTCAAATAACCCCCAAATGCATTTATTATCATCACTTTGTATTTGTCTTTCCATATGGAGTATGTGATCATATGGTATGATATGGTATTGCAATCTGCTATTTTCAGTAAGATATATAATGGAAACATCTTTTCTTGTTAATCTGTTCTATAGTATAATTTTAATGACTACATTATTTTATTGATATCTTATTTAATCCCATAGTTATTGAACATCTATAGCAATGCTAAGCAAATCTTGTGTGCCTCCTTAATTATTTACTTTGAGTAAATTTAAGTGAAATTTCTAGGTAAACTGGTTTTGAACTCTAAGGATTTTGGTACATATTTACATAAGGAAGGGCTATGTATTAGAGTGACAATTCTGAGCAGAATTGTCTATTCTGAAATAGACATTTTGAAATAGACATTTAGAACAGTTTTGAAATAGTTCAAAAATTGTCATTTTGGTATATGTTTCTGTTGTTTTCATGTGCATTTTTAAAAATGGAAAACATGAACTGTTTTTTCTTCCATGATGAGAATCATCTTTGTCTTATTATTTCTAAAATTAAGTTTCTCAATCTTGTGTAATACTTTGTAGATGTATTTCCAGTTTATCATTTAAGAGTTTTTTCCCTATGCAGAAAATGGAAAATTATATCAGGTCACATCCATTCATCTAATTTTATTTTTGGCATGAGACGGCCTCAACAATAATAAAGTCTTGATAAATTAAATTCCGTGGCTACAAAGTTAAAACTAGTACTTTTACTTAGGATATCACTTACACATCTGTATCCAAAAATGTATGCCTTTCTAGAAAAGATTTCTATACATACTAAATTTCTGTGGAGTAAATGGATGCAAAAAACTAAGAGATGAGAGATGACATTAATGAGTTCAGTAGTTCTAGACTCTAGTAGTGAAATGGATCAATGGCAAACAAGCTGTTTACTCTTAGAGTGTTCATTGTTGTTGAGGAAAACATGCAGTTATATAATTGCAGAGTCTTCTGAAATCTGTGAAGAAAATCAGCAGGGTTTCAGGAGTGATTTGATTCTTCATTGGGCACCCAGGTCCCTTGGATGAGAAGCAGGTCCTAAGCGTCAGAATGAAATAAGTGGCATGTCCTCTGGAGAGGCAGCTACCTAACGTGTGGCTCTCGGGCCAGCCTCTTAGTTACCTGTCTGTAGTGAGCTAAGTGCAAAGTTTGAGTTCAGCAATTTTAGTCTCTAAATTAGTCAATTTTATGTTGTCAAATCAAATAATTTTAAGTAGACCTCTACTACTGAGTAGTAGAGTAGTATCTTTTCTTTTGTTATTTCATTATTTTATAATATGTAGCAGTTGTATTTTGCTAAACTATTGGTTCAGATAGGATTAGGGAGAGAAGCTAGTCCTGCACCTCAGAGAGTCTGAGAAATACTGCTCTTAAGATGTATTTTTATCTTACACTTTTCTCAGATCAAAAGCTTAGCTACAGAGATACTTCTGAAGAGGATAATCAGGTACTTGAGTCTAGCACGGTGCTAGAATAGACAAAGGAATGGAAATAAAGGAGGATAACAGAATTTTAATTTCGAGGAAAAAACTATTTTAAAAAAAGAAGTACCTAAGTAACTCCAAAGATATACTGCTTTTCTGCCGATAGGTTTCTTTGCATTTTGGGTGTTTTAAATTTGTATTTTTGTTTGACTCCTGGTTGAAGTTTTTCCAGTGGGGTTTTAGAAACCATTTTCCATGACTGAAGTAGTATTTAATAAAGCACTTGATTTGAGGGATTATAATGGTAACTGACTCACTTTTAGATTATCAGATTTAACATGACTTCCACTGATCAGTTAGATAATAAAATCCTGTTGACCTGAAACTTGTCAATATGATGATGGATAATGATAGATAGTATGAGATAGACTCCTTATGACTGGACTTAAATAATTAAATTCTGTATAAAAACAGAGAATGAATTAGAACTGTCAGCCCCTGCCTTGCTGTGCATGCACTTATAACATTAGGAAAAACTGCAAATAAAATGTGTTTGTCTATTGTGTATATTTTCTGAAGTGTGTATTAGCTCTTTAAATAATTTTAACAGTGCATTGCATAACTACCTAGATAAGTTGTCAAAAATACCAGTTCTGAAGTCTTGAAAACTTTTTAGAGAACTCATTTATGAGTATGGTATATGCTTTAACAGTTCATGACACTTAGAGAATATTTAGTTGGTAATTTGAAGATATTTTGCCAGATATTTTGATTTTAGACAGGTTTGGTGCCCCTGTTTGGTCTAGGTGATTCTTCTATATTCTTTCAGCTGACATTCAGAAGATTCAGACTTCTTTGAATCTAGCACATGCCGTTTTAAGCTATCCCAAGATTGGATTTTCATTTTATATACACTAACAATCCAGAAAGGAAAACACGAGGGAATAGGAAATCTGGTGGTTTTCATCTTTGCTGCAAGATTGCTGGAAAACTCTATTTTTGCATTAGTTTGCTCTTTTGTACATTCTGTGAAAAATTGCAAAAGAGGGACAAAATGTTTCTGTTCATAGAGAATGCTAGAATTTACCTCAAGGAAATTCTTTGCTCATAGCTTTTGATACCCTCTGGTTCCCAGAGTCAGCCTCAGTATTTCTGGAAAAAGTTTTGGTGTGAGACTTTTCTTCACACACCATTGACAGACGATGCAAATTAGTTAGCTGAATGGGTAAGGTGGGATGGGAAAAAGGGGTGTAGGAAACATGGGTCATTGTGTAGCTAGAAACCCACTTATGAGAAACAGCATATGAGTTACTGAGGAGTTTCACAGACTATCTGTTTACGGTCATCAGCATATTTAAGTGTTCTTTTAAGCAGAAGAAGCTACTGACTTGAAATCAAGCTTTTAGTTTTTTTTTTTAATTGTAGACATTTATCAATTCAATTCTGTAGTAGTAATTATTTACACCAGTTACTTATTTAAAAAAAATTTTTGTACAATTTAATAGTATTCCCTTGCTTATATATGTGACATGCAAAAACTTAAAATATGTTAAAAAGAGAAAATAAAAAACATAATGAGATACCATGTCACACCTGTGAGTATGGCCAATATAAAAAAAGGCCAAAACAACAAATGCTAACAAGGGTACAGAGAAAATAGTTTCTTTGTTTTAATGCAAGTTTCAAAGTTTCAAGGCATAACCTTTCAACTACCTCTGCATTCTATACACCCCTTATGTTTAGACTTTAGAGTTCTAGCTACCAAAGGAATTAAACTGTGTTCATCAATTTGAGGCTGTTATATGAAGAAAGTGAAATTTTGTTTAGCAGTCTTTCTGAGTTAGTGGAGTGCAAAAGATTTTCGTACACACAATAATTAAAATTTAGTTGTCATTGAACTGGGTTAAACCTCAGCTTTGAGGAAAACCCAGCTCTTCATAGTTAATCAAAATGATTTGAGACAGGTGAGGGCAGTAATCATCTTCATATTTTAATATCCACACTCTAACATAACTAAAATATACAACTGTCAGAAATGCAAAGGTTTATGACACTGAGTTAGAAATTAAGATTTATAACAACTCTAGTTCTCTGCATTTGGAAAAATGCATTTAAAATTTAGCATAATAAAAATCTTGGACTCTTGATGAGTTTATTGTCATAATAGAATCAAGCAGTCTAGCCCCCTGTCACACTAGTAGAGGGACCACTGGGAAAGAGTGGAGGCATTAGCACTGGACGCTTCTCTGAGGGTCTTGTTGTCCCAGAATAGCAGTGGCTGTGTAGAAGATTACCTTCATGGAGCACCAAGGAGGTGTCAGGATCTGCCATGATAGATGGGGTAACTGCACAGATGCACATGTACAAAAGCAGAAGGTGCTGGAAACCCCACTTTGTTTATTTTCTTTTAGGTTTTACTGCTCGTCTTTGGAGAAGAAAATAACAAAATTAACCTTCCTCCATGTACATAATGTTGTTTTGCTAAAGAGACTGGGGTTCAAACTAGTGAGGAGAGATGGCAAGTTAGGGCACAACTCTAAACCTCCATAGGGCTCACTTATAGGTCTGCATGTCTCTATCTCTCTCTCTTTCTCTCTCTCTCTCTCCTCTCTCTCTCTCTCTCCAGTTTGTTAGACATTTAGAATCTCAAACTTGCTTAGCAAAATGTAATGTTAGATTAGAAATGGTATTTTCCAAGAGGGAAAAATGCAAATTCCAAAATAGGTATTAAGAATATATATCATATATCTTTATATAATGATAAGGCATTTGATGTTTGTATTTTCTAGTATAAAATAACACAAAAGAGTTGGAATTAAGGAATAGTTATTTCAGCTTGCACTGATGTTCAAAATTTCTCAGTTGCTTTGCCAGTCTCCTCAATATTCATATTTTAGTTTGTGGCTTTTTTACATTTCTGAGTTAGTTTTGCTTAGGTTGATTTTTTTAAATAAAATAATCACTTTCAGTTCTTTTAACATTTTTGTATTTTAAGTGATGAGTCATTAAAAACTATGGAAATTTTTTGAAATATAGTTATAGCATCATTCATTAGTGCTCAATACTTATTTTATTATCTATATGACTTTTTATTAGTTAAAATACATAGAAATAGTTCAAGAAAGACAAATCTAAGTGCTTTGCAATCTTTGCTACATAAGTTGAATAATTGTTTTTAGCATATAAAAACTATTGCTGGGATCAAAAGAAACTATTTGGTCATTTGAAGTCCTTCTTATAAGAGAAGGGGAAAACTTTGGTTTTAAATAGCCCATCTGGCCTTCAGAGGCTTTTCCCCTGGGAGCTGCACTAACTTCTGCCACATAGATCGTGCCTGATGATGGACATAGCCCATGGCAAAGAGGCCAAGGAAGGAAAGCAAATGGACTTCTGTGAAAATACACGAGGGACAAATAGCATCCTGCTTGCCCAGTAAGTGCTAGAAATTGCTCTAAAACTTGGAAAGTACAGACAGGCCCCAGCAGGTTCCAGCATTCTTAGTTGACTGGGATTCTGGTTTTTAATGTGAGTCCTTGTTCTCTGTGAAGTAGACCTTTGACCTACATGATACCCTTTTCTTTTTTTTTTTTTTTAAGTTACAACTGAGCCGCGTTCTCCAGGCTAAATCACTCACAAACCTTTGACTTAATATTTTTAATCATGCTATAAATCAATGTACACTGGGTTTTTAACTATGAACATGTAGTGTAGTGGTGGATTAATAAATCTTGAGGGGTTAGTTTAGTTTTAAACTATAATTGCTTAGCACCTTGAGAGTGGGGTGACAACAGGGCCTTCTAGCAAGACTGTTTCTTATTTGTTACGGTTGCAGGAACCCCAGACAGTGACAAGAAGAAAGCAAAATCTTTGTGATACACTATCCCTGGACAAGTTTATGTAATTTATTTTTAAAGTTATTTACTGGCCTAGAAAGAGAATTACAAAAAAGTCTTTTAGAAATGAGATAGCTCCAGTCCAAATTCCAAATTTATTAAATCTCTCAGGTGTCCTTGCCTCTACCCTTTGTCTGTGTAACCAAAAATCAATACTGCTTTTCATAATAATCACTTTTAAAATGATAGAATCAAAAAACCTAAAGGTGCATTTGACTAGTAAAGTGGAAATCAGTGGCCTGCAAATAGCAATAATTTCCCTAGCTTGAGAATCCATGAACGAGAACGTCACCATTTTCTCCTGCCTTTTGGGAAATCATACGTCTCTCCACCTCAACCGCCTCATGTGTTAACATTGGAAATAGACTGAGACAACAGATATGGAAATACCAAAATATAAAATGCTGTAAAAACATAGGCGTTACTGCATTCTGAGTTCGAAATGTTTCATATGCAAACAAGACACTTGCTTTTATTATACATTCTGATAAATATGCCAATATCTGAGCTAACAGTTAGTTCCTCTTGGGAAGTGTGTATGTACCATAAGATCACTGTTTTTTTTAGTATGCCCATGTAATATATGGATGTGATATCACTGTATCTCTGGGGTCCAGTGGTATTCAGTTAAAGTCAGTGAGTTTTTGAGTTGTTCAAAATTCATGATGTCTAATCAATTTAAAGTTTGATTTTAAACTGCTAGATTTATTTCTGGAGAACCCAAAATATTTTAAAGCCTTCCAGTGGTGCATTTAATTTTCATCATCTAATTTAAACCCAAATGGTCATTAGAAATTATTTGATATGTCTTTGAAAACCATATACTTAAAAATAATTATGTGTCCTTTAGATAAAATCTGAGAAATACGCTCAGCTGTTACTATTTTTCCTTTTCCTTCTCTCCTTGTTATTGCTGAGCAGATAAGGGAGTTGAGTGATAACTTTTCCTCACCTGATGTCTGTTGGTCTTAGAGTCAGCCAAAGCTTCTATTGCTACCACACAAATAACATTGTAAAGACTTGAGTCCTGCCCACCAGCAGGCAGCCACCTGAGAGCTGCCTGCACACCCGGGGCCCTAGCCATCCAAGCTCCCTTGCCAGCGGGGAGCAAACGGGGTGAAGGATCCTAGGTAAGCCCTCTGGCTGGGTGAACCCTGGAGGGGGGGACAGGATGGGGGTTTTGGTAGCCCCTCCCACCAGCCAATGGCTGCTGCACAGAGCAGCCATCTGCAGCCCAGATCAGTGGAGCCATGTTACCCCCTACTCGTAGCCCAAGGGGAGCATGGAAGGGCACAGGCTCAGCCATCTGGCCCCCACCCTCATGCAGGGAGGTACCAGTGCATGGGCAGGGAGGAGGTGGGGAGCCCCTTCCATTTCGCTCTCATTCCATCTAAACTTCAAGAGGATCAAGAACATGCACAACACAAACCCCATCATAGAATGGGTGAGGGATCATGCAAAAATTCAGCCCACAAGCCTGAGTTGGACACAGGAGATAAACAACCAAGAGAACCAGTGCATGCGAAACAGGAGAAACAACTGTAGAGACATGTCACAATACGCACCTATACACTCACCAGACTGGGAAGACCCGGTACCTCATTTCGGAAATGCCTTCTAGGAGAGCAACGCCCCCTCCCCACACTACAGGAGAGGAGAAGAAGACCAAAGATGGGGTAATCGGCCCTACATCAAAACTGCAAACTGAGGCAGAGGAGATGATTCTCAAAGGCATTTCACAGATGTCTGTGTTCACAGAGAAACTTCTTCACCGATAGTGGCTGGGGCCGAGACTCCCTAAATCGGACACCAGAGCCATAAGGTAAAGCAGCAAAGCAGTGGAGATGGGATTGGAGAAGACGGCCTGCAGCAAGAAAACATGGAGAGGTCACAAATGAATACAGACTGGCCGTGCAACACAAACTTAAGACTGAAAACCTACCAGCAAGGCTCGCCTGGTTCCAACAACACAGTCCCTCACCCAGTGAAAGGACACTGTCACAGGAAAGAGACTAATGGCCTTAGCACAACTAGTAAACAACAAAGAGTGGGGTTTGAGAGACTGGAATGGGGTACCAGAGGGATGAGGGAGGGATCCCAAAAACCACTTACAGAGGTTGTGATCTAAAGAACAAAGTAAATAATATTAAAAAAAAATAACATTGTAAAAAGCCTTCCTCCTGCCCTTCTGCTTGCCTGATACTTTGTTGGTCACATTCTCATAGCATCATTTCTCACTTTGAAACGGGGGTTCTGCAGCACAATCTGGGGTCATCAGGTACAGATCACAGCAGAATGGACCGACCAGGTGTGAGCTATGAACTTGTTAGTACCAGTTGATCCAGTCAGTCATAGACTTGAAGGCAGGCCAATCACACTTTTAGGTGAGGGAGCCCTGGAAAAGAATGTAAGGCAGGGCAGGAGCCAGCTTGGGACATATTCTCTGACCAGCTCATTGAGGGATGCTGCTCCTGATCTCTGAAGAAGAAAGAAAGAGAAGGAACCTAGCAGCCAACCTCTGAAAAAGAAGCTGAAAAGCTTCTCAGAGAAGCAAAAGAGTTTTGCAACGGCTGATGCCCTTCAGTCTCCAGTCCTGCCTCTGACGTCACCTGAAAAAGAAGAGTACCAGAGGCTCCAGGAGCTGCTTGTTGTTTGTATGGGCCAACAATTCATAGAGAATTATAATACTGGTGACCAGTAGTGACCAACAATACTGACCAGTTCTACTGGGGTAGTTGACAGGTCACTGGCATTCTGTGTCTGGGTCACCTCCAGCATCTCATTGCCTTGTACTGCCCCTTGGTGCTATTGCTGTCTTCTTTGCTTTATGGTTCAGCAGTTCAGCATATGGTTTTCTTTACCTTCACTGGGCTGTGGGCTGCTGCAGCATCATCACAGTGGCCCCACCTGTGAGCAACTCCAGCTGTAGTGAGTTAGATTAGCTCAGTTCCTTGGTGGAATGGTGCCATCTTAGACGAGCGTCTTTGTTTGTTTTGTTTTTTAAGGATTTCTGGACAATGTGGACACTATATGGGGTGAGATAACTGCTTACTGTCCTTAAGAACTCTTTTTTCTTTGTTTATAAAATAAACTGTTCCCCAAGCCTGAATGGTCATATAAGTACCCTCTTCTGGGCCCTATTCTTTTGGAGTTAGAGTCCCTGCCTTAGTCCTCTTTCAACCTACCACTTCAGACTGATGTTCTCAAGGGCTAATTTTGTCTTACAGAGTGAGTGTAATGGAAGTCTTGGAAAGCTTGAGGAAGACATGCCTTATCTACCTGTACATAATGCAGGGAGGATAAATATAACAGGGATTTTTAGGAAATTATGGTCAAGGTGAAAAAAAATTATGATCAAGATAGCTTCCCCTTCCCTCCATTTATTGAAAAAGAATCAAAACCATAACATTTCCTCTGTCCTAATATGCTTTTTATTTTTATGGTCATATTCCAAATTCTTGAGTTTTTAGTTTAAAATAGTCATTTCTTTTCCTGAACTGTTTTTTCAAAATGATTGAAGAACTTCTGTTTCCTACCTCGAACCCCCACCCAAACCCTATAAAACTTTCAGTCACTGGTCTCCTTGGATAGTTTATCCTCACCCCATGCCAGGAATATACTTTTCTATACAGAATTGTATTTCCTTTCACAGTCTAATCAAATTTATCATTTCATTCACTTAGCTATTCCATGTCAGAACTTAGGTTGCCTCTTTCAGTAATAGAAGCTAATGTTTCTTTGTGTTGTCTTAACACAAAGTTTGTGTGAGTGTGTTTAACTTTCCCCGAATGTGTTTAACTTTCACCTTCTAGAGTGGTAGTAGTGCCTATGAAGATTTTTTAGTGTTCTATTCTAGAAATTAGTTTCTCCCCTTCCTGACAAATAATTGTATGATTGTGATTTTTCATAATAGTAAACCATGTCAATTGATAAGAAGTTCTTTTTAGCAAATGGGTAGAAATATTTCTGCTCCCACCCTACTTGGAGCATGACAATTCTAAATTAACCATGAATAATATTGGACATTACTGCAGCTTCATTTGAACCTCTTTCTCCCAAATGCCTTGAAAAACACAGTGTCTAAGCACAAACTTTGTACTTTAGGGAATTTTATAATGTTATTACATAAATTTTAAAGGATTTTATTTTAGAGGATGCCTGCTCTTTACCTAAAAGTAATTTTTCATGTAGTAATTCATGTCTAGAAAGACAAATTCTTGTATTTTTTAGGTAAAGGCATCCTGAATACTAAGCCAGATTTAGTAATATAACTTTATAATTGAGAACTCTGGTAAATCAACAGAAACTGTCAGTAGGTTGATCCTAGTGGAAGACAAAGAATGTTTTCCTGACCATGTATTGCCCTTTCTTTCCTACAGTATCTGTGTGCAGTAAGGATAGGAAGCAGCCTCTCCTGCGGGGCTTGCAGCATGAGAATAGGGCTTAGCAGCTACATATGAAACTTTCTTAGGAGCATTATCATTGCCACTTGCCTTTGCTCAGTGGTATTCTAAACTCTGGTGAAATTCCTCTGGTAGTATTGGTGCTGAAATTGCATGAGATCAGCTATCAAGGTACGACTGCCTGTGAGCTTTAAGCTCAACTCAAGGACAGAAACACCCAACAGAGACTCTAAGTTTCTATCCTGTATTTGCTTAATGAGTCTAACTACTTCTTTAATGTAAAAGGAAAACTTATTGTAGTTAAATGAAGGAGTTGCTAAAACACTAAATTGATACTTAGATTTAGTGGAATTAGGAATCAGACATTCTAGTTGTTTAGTGAACTTGTGGATGTGAATGTCACACTATGCATTTCTGAAGAGGGTCCCAGATGTGTGCTTCCTCACAAGTACCCTCCTGGTGATTTTGTGTGCAGTTACTTAGCCACGTGTTGAATGTTATTTAATATATGAAAGAAAACAACTGTCATTGCTTTAAGGAGTACTCTACTGTGGAGAGAAAAAGTTTTGATTCCGTATCTAGATGGATTGAGACTGAATCTTATGTTCACTTATAATCTTGGGCAGCTTCTTTATCTGTGGAAATGTATCTATCTAATAGTAGCTACCTCACTGGGTAATTGTGAGGGCTCAGTTATGACATGTGAAATACTTCACTTGGGTCTGGTTCAGAGTTATCTCTCAATAAATTTTAATTATTATTTGTTATTGTCACTTCAGTTTTTCTTTTGATATGGTTTTCTTAATCCTATAGAATACTCTCGTAAAAGGTGAACTTCAGTGAATTTTCAGACTTCCAGTAAAGCTACATGGAGTAGATTGAAAGAACACTGTTCTGACCCTAAAACCAGAGACAGCTCTTTGAATTTTACTTCCACTCCATGGAAGTTGTATTACCTTAGTCTAACCCTCCAGTTCCATGTAGTATTAAGTTGTACAAATAAAACAAGTAAAAGGTGAACTAGTTTCTAATATGCAATAAATGTTTGGTGGATTTTGTCTATTTTCAGTGTTATTATAGTTTATATTCTTGTATTGTTGGTCTGGATTGACTACAAACATCTAATTTGTATAAATTCTCTGAGATCTCTTATTAATGAATTTGGTGGGCAAAGGACTAGCTTAAATATACTATATAGTTAATGTCTGTCAATATTGCTAACTAGCATAAATACTGATTAGTAAGTCATGAATATATGTAAAATATATGTGTGAAATATATATGCAAAATATATACCTAATGTCTTTAAATTTGTGCATATGGATATATGTATAAAATATTTGCACAGCTCACTGTCAAAGCTAGAGAGATTCAATTATACCAGTTTTAGAAGCAAAGAGAACAAAGAGGAATTTAAAGAAACTTTTTCTAAGAAAGGAGATTCTAATCAATCTAAATTGTGAAGTTGGTTAGATGTTATACAATGAGAGGAAGTAAGAAATACCAAAAAATAGTTTTAAGAAGTCTGTTTTATTGCTTCTGCAGCGTTAGACTGGAAGGTGCATCTGAGTGGGTTGGGGTTAAAGGGAAGCCACCAAGACATTCAAGGGTTAAACTGGAGTCTGGCCAGGTAGAACCTATATAAAAAGCCCTGGTCAGGATCAGTTTGAGTTTTATCTTAGGGGCAATAGGAAACCCCTGATGGTTACTTTTTAAGCTGGGAAGTAGGTAGAGCAGATAGACACATTAGAAAATGTTTTCTGTTCCTTTTGTGGAGAAAGAAGTGGAGGGAGGCCAAAAGGTGGTAAAGGAGGCAGTTGCAGAAATCCAATGCTGGTGGCCTGAACTAAAAGTTAGTTCTCTTCGCCTGATCCTGCATGAACCCAGGAGGGTAGCCCTTAAATCCTATTCTGGGTGGTGAAAAACTAATATTGCCTGAACCTGATTCTCTACTATATACACCTCTCCTCTAAAGTAAGTTGGAGCCTTTTGGAAGTTTCAATAAGTCTTCTAGGCCACTGGAGTGCCATTAAGCTCTTGGTTCAGCATACTAAATGGAATGGAATCTGGGCGTGAAGTGAGCCAACAGATGAGGATGACTTATGTTGAATTTCCAGCAAATGTACAGTCTTAGATGCAACATTTAGTCTGAAAAGACACTTGGGTACATTTGGAGTACTGAACTATGATTTACTTGGTCATACCCCAGTGGCCTGTCTGTGCATTATAGCATCCATGGTCTTTTCTACTTTGTTCCAGGGTATAACTTAGAGAATGAAAACATCCATTTTTAAAATACATTTTCTATACATTATGCATTTTCTTGGTGGATAGGGATTTTTGAGGTCAGTATTTATTGTTCAAAAATATGTAGTATAAATGAAAGTAGCAAGTCATAACCTAAAAATATGTTTAAATGAAAGTAGCATGTTATAACCTAAAAATCTATAGCTTAAATGAAACAAGTCATAACCCAAAATGAGTTTTTCTATTAAATGTACAGTGTTAAAATTTTTAAAAAGTTGATACAAAAAAATTAAACTTTTTAAAACAAATATTTTAAATATTTTATGAAATTTCATCATTTATATCATTTGTGAAATGGATCTATTATATATAATGAAAATTAATTGTCTACTGATACAGAGTGAGTCATGTCCATGAGATTTAATGTTTAAAAAATTAAAGAAAATTGAGGTTATTTTGAGAAATCTTGTGAGGTTCAAGTTCTCTTACTTATTTTATCCCCATATAGTTATCACCATGATCCCAGTATTTGATAGATACCTAATAAGTAAGTGGTTATCTCATGCAAATGAACACTAGTATGGGAAGCTTGTCTCTTGAGGCATTTGTGTTCATAATAAAATAAGTATTAACATGTGGGAGACCACTGATTATTTTTGATGGTGTTCTGGTAACTGAACAATTGATATTTCTGAAGTCCTCAAACAGTCTGTGTAATGACTAAATTTGAAACTATCTTAGGAAATATTTTCCTTTCCTCACGAAAAGTTCTTGGATCAGGTTTTTGAAGTTCATAGATGTTTGATAAGTAGGAGAATTTTAAATATGCAAAGACTTTGCCATATTTATCTAATTTGGGAAAGTAAAAAGGGGACAGAAAAAGAAGTACAGTGAGAAACATAAATACAGGAGAATTTTAGAAATATTTACTAGAATAGATCTCAACAATTTTGTGATAGTATAGTTCACTGTAATTTCTAAAACATACCTCATTTGATCTGTTTAAGAATCCAGTGAAGTGGAGTTTTTATAGGAAGGGAAATTAGCATTTGAGTGGTTAAGTAATTTGTCCAAAGCTCATAAGTGATGAACCAGAAACTGTTTACTGACATTTTTCATTTTCATTATAAGACTTTATTAAAAAACTACATAATGCATGAATATATTTCCCATGATACATAGTTCTCCTTTATATTGTCTTTACTTTTAGTTAGCAATGTTTTTGTTGTTTTTACTGTAAAGACATTATTTTTTAAAAGTAAATTTTATTCAAAGTTCTTTCCTTATATCATTGCATTCCCCTGATATTTTCTGCCACCCATAGACTGTCACCATATTTCCTTGTGCTCCCATCTTTGTTGTATGTCTCAGATCTATGGTCCACTTGCTAATTTTGACATTTTCTTTTGTTTCTCTATATTCAACATATGAGACCATTTAAGTGGTTTGTGGTTTTTTTTTTTTTTTTTTTTTTTTTTTTTTTTTTTTTTTTTTTTTTTTTTTTTTTTTTTTTTTTTTTTTTTTTTTTTTTTTTTTTTTTTTTTTTTTTTTTTTTTTTTTTTTTTTTTTTTTTTTGAGACTAGGTCTTGCTATTTTTGCCTGTGGAACCACAGGGTCACATTGCCCGGGGTACCATGGACTCAAGTGATCCCCAGCCTCAGCTTCCCAGGTAGCTGGGATTACAGGTGCGCACCACATGCCCAGCTATTTTTTTGGGACTAGGTCTCTCTACGTTGCCCCGAGCAGGACTCGAACCACAATCCCTGGTTCCGGCCACGGCTTCCTAGACTACTACTTACAGGCATGAGCCACCATGCCTGACCCCATCTGGTATTCTTAATGATCAGTAGCAAGTGTAGTTGGTGTGTATTGATTCCCTCATTATACATGAAGACATCTCTGAATAGCTGGTTGACATGGAAGACTTCTTTGAGGAACTGCCAATACATTTATTTCTACACTATTCACTTACCATAAAATTTTAAGTTATAAAGCTTTGGGCTTTTTCTATTTATGAAAACAATGTTTAGTTCTGAGTAAAATTTTACATTGGTTTCATGAATGTTATTTAGCCAAAGATTATACAGCTCCATAGATAATACTTTTGAGACGTTTATATGTTTGAAAATGTTTTATACTTTTAAAAGTATTTCAGAAGGATCACCAAAAAAAAATTTGCTACTTGTTATCTCAGCAAAATAGAGTTTTCCCATGTTGTTAAACATTATTATACCATTTAACAGCATTATTCCATTTCCTAAATAATTCTTTAAGTATTGGGGTGTGCCTTTAATATTACTAGAAATAATGTTGAAGAATGTCTTTTCTAACTATCTTTTTGTTTAAATCTCTGCTATTCTCACAGTAAATGCCTGCAATGAAATTTCTGGATTAGATAGAATAAAATATTGCTCAATAATTGGCCACATAACCAAGCAGTAAGATTGTACCTATTTGAATTCCTAGTTTGCAGTATCCAAATGCCACTATTTGCACATTTGCCAATTTTTAACTTTGTTTTTTCAGAAAAAGTTTGTTAATATGAATAAAGAAAAAAATATGTTATGTTGTGGCTTTGTATATTTTAACAAGATAGAAAATAACATGAAGGAGGGAGCTAAGATTGTTCTGTATGTTTGTATCCTGCATACTGCCTGTTACTATTAAACACCTAAAATTTTGGAAAGTGTTACCTAGACAGTGCCTGTAATATGAAATGTGTAAAGTGTTCCTGTTTTATCTAATATTCCAAGTGCTGCCATTCTTTCTTTTGTGTCATGAAATGACCAGCTGTTTGAGTGTATCATTTCAATGATAAGTAGAAGTCTGAAAACATTTTAAGTTCTTAGAAGCAGCCTCCTAGTTTTTGACCTAGCAGTATGGTTAAGATCATTGAATCTGGCCCCATTATTGCTTAATATGAAGATTAAAAAAAAAAAAAAAAAACAATGTTTTACCATTGAAATGAAAGGCTCCATGTCTATTTCTGCACAAATGTTTAATTTTGTTGATTGTTTATATGTGGCTCCTATCTCAGAAATCCAAAGCACATTAATATATAATCATTTGTAATACCATGAAACCAAAATTTTCAACCATTTTAAAATAACAAGTTTAACTATGCCAATGGATTGGATTGAGGGTAAACCAAATGCAATGAACTCCAACTCTGTTTTATCTAACTAGTACTGTCATAGGAAATATGAAATAGAAATTGAAAATCATTTCTTTTGATTTTTTTTAGGTAGCAGTTTTACAACATCATCAGGATTATACACAGGAAATAATTCGCTCACAAATTCCTCTGGATTTAACAGTTCACAGCAGGTAATTTAAAAAGGCAACTTCTGAAAATTAAAAAATATGACAGATCATTTTCTTAGATGAAGAACTACCTGTTAAAACTGAGAATTTAAACCATGATGTACTTCTTTCTTTTAGAAGTCTCTCTAGTCACCTTAGATAATCAGTTTAGTTGTAGAGCAAAAGAAATAGAAAGAGCATTTCTGATCTTTCCTAAAATTAGTTTGCAAGTCTGAGCACTGTAGTCTCTGTGTGCTTACATATGCCTATGTGAATTGAGACGACACAGGAAGTTAAACACATTTGCAATTACTCTTTGAAATGGAGGCTATAAGAGGCGATATTCTAACAGATGGTTCTGTGTGCTTCGATTTGGTAGGACTATCCATCTTACCCCAGTTTCGGCCAGGGTCAGTACGCACAGTATTATAACAGCTCCCCATATCCAGCACATTATATGGCAAGCAGCAACACCAGCCCCACGACACCGTCCACAAATGCCACTTACCAGCTTCAAGAACCACCATCTGGCATCACCAGTCAAGCAGTTACAGATCCCACAGCAGGTAATTATGTGCATTTTATTAGGCCTGCTGGCTATATTTCTGGTGATTTTAAATGCATTTTCTACAGTCATATATCCATGCAGTGGTTGCAGTTTTGGCAAGGCCTAAATATAAATCAAACAGCATGATTGCAGCACTATATGTCTTTTACTTTTCATTTGGTTAAAAATGTTAGTATAAAGTATGTAAACTTCAAAAGCATATGATAGAAAGATTTTAATTCTATTCAATTTTCAAAAAATAAATATGTTTAGATGTATAATTATAAATATTTAGCTATAATGATTTGCACACATATTGAATATAAATATAAATGGTACATCTTTAACTTATTAACTATTTAAGATTTTTCCCAAAAGTCAAGTAGCATTGAAGAGTTAGTCATAGAATATAATGATTCCCCTGCCTTACCCTTTCTTATTCGTGGCCTTCTGTGATTTTCCTAGCAACATGTCTGAATATGGGCATTTTTCATACTTCTGCACAACCCTTGATATGGGCCCTTTCAAATGAAAGTCTGTCTCTGGAAATTATCCTTTGTCTGTGATTATTCTTCCCCTCCATTAGTTCTTTCTGGAACTCTTAACAAGCTATGTATGTGTAATTTCCTGAATTAGTCTTTACCTGTAGTTACTTTTTTTTCTCTGGTGCTTCTCATCTGCTTATTTAAAAATGTGTTTTCTTCTTTTGTGAATTATGTAAGTGAGCTGTTATCCACAAAGAGCTAGAATCCTTCCTCCTGCCTTTTGTTCCTAGAGCATAAAACCCTCTCCATTGGCATAAGTCAATTAAATAGCCTTACATTGAAAGACTCACTTCTATGACATCCATGATGATGGAGTGTACATTCTAAGTGGTTACCCTAATTTGGAAGGGGAAAAATTCATTTGACTGTTTAGATTTTAAATATTAGAAGGTCCCTTTACCCCTCCTCAAAAATGACTTCAAATTTTAATGTGCTACATCTTTTTCTTAAATACATGCAAACTCTGTTTTATTATAGAGTAGTTGCACCTTTCTTGTATTCCAGCTAGCTGCACAACTTACTTTGCTTTACATTTTTAACTCTAAACATCTTTGATCACAGTATTCCATTTGTCTTTATGTAAAAAAAAACCACTAGCTTAATATGACATTCTCACTCAGTTCACCTATGTAAATTAGTATTTATAGAACTTAATATACTTTGCTTCTGTCTTTTAGTTAGATTTCACATCTATGTAATTAGCTCAAGATAAACTTTTGATGGTGGTGGTTAGATTTAGTGAAGAAGTTACTGTAGAATTTCCATCTCTAGTTTCATAAACTCCATATAAGCCTGAAAAGGAAAGATAGTGTTGTTCATACTGCAGAGGGGCTTATTTTGCACATGAACAATCTGAATTATGTAAGATTCCCAAAGACTCAAACAGGTTTGCAAAGCGGTAGGTTTATGAATGAAAAGTAGGAATCTCTTGCAAGCCTATGGAGTAACAGAGAAAAGGAGTGAACAGACTAATTACATAATCATGATATTGTGATGCTGACAAATACAGTAGAAAACTGGTGAAGGCTTAATCATGTTACTTTAAGACTTGAGTTCTTTTCAAAAGGAAATTTGGTCACACAAAAGTTTATCTCTGAAACTTGAACTAAGTGAATATTATTTATAAAAGGAATGCTGTGTGAGAGGTTGACCAGAGCACAAAGCCTTGCCACAAGGGAAATAATGAAAATTTATAATTTTCCAAAGGTATATATGATTTTATTTTAGATTGGATGATCTATGTTTAGATTATATTCAAATACTTAGTGTTTTAAGTTAATTCAACTTCAGGGTCTTTTTGGTTATGAGACAGAATAAACTGGGTTTGGGGAGAATACTTTCTGATTTCTTATATTCACTACCTCCCACTAAAATGAATGAGTATGGCTCAGCCTTCTGTTGCATGGTTGAAAATGGAAAGGTCAATAAGTTTCCACATTGAGAAGTTCAAGGAAGTTTTATTTTGGCTTTTGATCACCTTTTTTTATTCTTTCATATTTGTGGTTAAGACTATAGATTCTGCCCAAGTTATATTGGTGTTAATGTTGCTTTTTTTACTGCTCATATATAAAGTTACGTTGTCCTTCCTTATGAAAAGAAAGTTGAATGGTAAAGTACATAAATTCTCTAAACTGGAAGGAATGATTTGTTCTGTAATATCTAGTACTTTTATTTTAGATAGAAGTAAAAAATAGTGAATAGTGAATATTTTTGTTAAAACAATTTGCAGATGTTTATTTTCTTTTAATTTTAGGAGAGCTTGTGCTTAGTGTCAGTGTTTTCTAATACTAAATGGCTAGACTGTAGTCACTATCTGATCTTATATGTGACTGGTTTCTGCCTTTTCATTTCATGAAATCATGCATTTCCATAACATGTGGTTTTCTTCATACTGTACAATATCTTTTGTATTTCTCATAGTTATGTCATAACAAACACCTGAAGATAACCATGTAATGATTTTTCATGGCAAATGTGTTTAAAAACAGGATTCATTTATTTTTGTTTGTTTGTTTTGAAGTTATATGAAGATTAGGTATCTTTTAAATCCATAATACTGTTCAGTGTTATTTTATAAGCAATTACTTTGTCATGAAACTTTAGTTCAAAAACTATTTTAAGGTGTTTATGATTAAATAGTAAAGGGTCTATATATTTTCAGTAAGACAGAGGTGTAAAACACTAAAAATAGTATAATTTGAATATGATAGTTTAACCTCAACTTTTTTTATCCACTTAAAAACTAAAAACAGTGCCTTTGTATTCATCTTGAGAAATGAACTTGTTAAGCATTCACTGGCAATCTTGATAAAAGTTCCATCATGTGAAGATGTTAGAGTTCATATATGTTGACAATGAAGTTTATTTTGTCATTCAGCAGCATTTTAACTTACTGGATTAAAAAAAAAAGTCATATGTACTCTCAGTAATCCTCTCCTACCTCCAACAACTGAAGGGCAATTGGTTGTTTCCAATTTTTGGTAATTCTGAATAAAGATACTACAAAAAGTTGTGTGAAAATTTTTGTATGGACCTCCATTTTCAACTCATTGGGTAAAGATCTAAGAATGTGATTGCTGAATTGAACTGCCAGAGCATGTTTAACTTAATAAAAAACTGCCAATTTGTCTTCTAAATGTGTTACATCATTTTAAGTTCATAATAGCAATGAATGAAAGTTCCTGTTGCTTTAAGTCCTCGCCATCATTGCATGTTGTCAGTATTTCGATTTTGGCCATTTTAATGGATGCATAGTTATCTACTTGTTTTAATTTACATTTTCATCAAGAAATAGTGTTGCATACCATTTTGTATGCTTGTACATCCATCAATATATTTTCTTTGTGTCTGTTCAGATATTTTGCCCAGTTTTTAATCAAGCTGTTTATTTACTTATTATTGAACTTGAAAGGTTCTTTATATATTTTGAATACAAGTTCTTTACCTGATATATATCAACATTTAAAAAATTTTCCTCCAACCTACAATTTGACTTTTCACGCACTTGGTAGCAGTTTTTGCAGAGAGAAAGTATTTAATTTGCACAAAGATCCACTTAATCATTTTTATCTTTCATTGAACATGCTTTTAGTACATACACACACACACACACTTATATATGAAATATGTGTATAGCTTTTGCTTTTAATTAAAAGTCAATGAACTTAGGTTTTCTATGTTGTTATTTAAAAATTTTATAGTTTTACATCTTATGTTTAGATCTGATCAATTTTAAGTGAAGTTTTGAAAAGTGTAAGGTCCATGTTTGGATACTTTTTTTGATATTTGCATGCCCAATTGTTTTAATATCATTTGTTGAGAAGTCTATCTTTGTTCCATTCAATTGCCTCTACTCTCCTGTCAAAGATTGAGTATTTATATGGGTCTATTTCTGGACTCTGTGCTACTGATCTGTCTGTTCTTTCGATAGTACCATAGGTACTTTGTTGATTACTTTAGTTTTACATTAAGTCAGATTCCTCTGAATTTACTCTTTGACATTGAATTGACTATTTGGGGTCTTTAATCTTTCTGGATAAAATTGAGAATTAATGTGTCTGTTTCCACCAAGTAACTGGTACTGCTTTGACTGGAATTGTGTGACAGCTATAGATCGAGTTGGGAAAAACTGCCATCTAGACAATATTGAATCCATGTACATATGTTCATAAATATCTTCATTTAGATTTTACTTTTTCAGCTTTTCCACTTTTTGTAATTTTAAGCTAACATTGTTTTATAAAAATGTACAGGATTCAGAAATAGAATCCAACTTCTTCAAAAAGGTCACCATCCCACAACTCTCACCAAGGTACCTGTTGTCCAAGGCACCCATAGTGCATTGTGTCTCCTCCCACCTATGATCTTTTCCCTCCTTCTTCCCCACTGGGAGCCTCAATTTTAAAGTTAACTTAGAGGTTGTTTGGTTTGGTTTTAACTCTTTGTTTTGTTCCATGCTTTTTTTTCTATTGATTTTTTTTTTGGTACTTTTTATGTAGACAATGATATCCTTTGTAACCAAAGAAAATTTTATAACTTTTTTCCCATCTAAATACATTTTATATCCTTTTCCTATCTTACTACACTAGCTAGGGCTTCCATTACAGCGTAGAGTAGGAGAGATTATATGAGATGAGAGATGAGTATATTAGCTGCAGTTTTTTGCAAATGTTCTTTGTCTAATTGAGTGCATTCTTTATTCCTAATTTGCTGAGTGTTTGTGTCATGAATGGGTGCAGGATTATGCCAAATGCTTTCTCTGCAACTGCTACCTGATCATATGATTTTGCTACTTTGGTCTGTTGCTTTTCAATATTGAACCAAGTTTCTATCGTAGAATAAATCCTACTTTGTCATGGTGCTAAATTTCTTTGTTAGATTCAGTCTGCTTAAACTGTGTTAAGGATCTTTGTATCAATGTTCATGAGCCATATATTGGTCTGTCATTTGCCTGGTTTTGATGTTAAAGTAATACCAACCTCAGTAAGTTAACTTCTTCAGCTTCCGTTTACTGAAACATATTGTAGAGAATTATCATCATTTGTTCATTAAATATTTGGTAGAAGGCCAGGCACAGCAGCACATGCCTTCAATCGCAGCCTACAGAAAAGAGGCCAAAGCTAGAAATCACTTGAGTATGTGGGTTCGAGACCCGCCCGGGGCAACACAGCAAGATTTAGTCTCAAAAAACACCTTGGGCTTGGTGGCACATGCCTGTAATCCCAGCTACCTGGGAGGCGAGACTGGGGATCGCTTGAGTCCGTGGTACCCTGGGCAACATGAGCCTGCGGTTCCTCGGGCAACAAAGTGAAATGTAGTCTCGTAAATAAATAAACAAACAAACAAATAAATGAGTAGGTAAATATTTGGTAGAATTCACCATGAATCATATCTAGACTTAGCTGTTTTGGATTATTATTATCTATTCAAACTTAATAAATGTATATCTACTCAGATTATCTATGGTTCCATGTCAGTTTTAGTAGAATGTATATTTCAAGGGATAATCCAAATCACTAGGTTATAATATTTACGGACATGCATAATATTTATTACATTTTTAATGATATGAGGTTTCTAGTGATGGCTCTTATATTTGTGATATAAATAATTTATGCCTTCTCTCTTAATATCTTAGTTCTCCTTGCTAGAAGCTTATCAAATTTATTCTTTTCAAAGAGCCAACTTTTGGTTTTATTGAATTTTGTTTTCAATTTCATTTATTTCTGATTTTTATTTCTTCTTGATTTGATTTTTTTTTTTGAGGTAGTGGTTTACACACTGTGTTTGTGTCTTAGAGGTACAGATTCACAATCTCTTCACATGTATGTTACCACACCGCACCCACCCTCAAAGTATCTGTAATCCTCCACAGTATTCCTTTGTTTTCCATCCCTCTGTGTTCCTCAGTCCCTGCTCTACCTCTTCAGGACCCTCATTTAAATTTTTTTTGCATGGTTTAAAGTTTTTCCTTTTATTTTATAATAAATTCCAGTTTGATTTGGGGTCTACTTGTGGCTTTCTGTGCTCTTTTATTGGTTTGCCAATTCACTATTTTAACATTGTAGCACTTTTAAAATAGTCATTCTGTTGCTTACATATTTATGTACATATATATTTATTTTTACAGTAGTATTTTCCAGGGTTCTCCCTCCACCTTATCACCTCTGAACAATCATCTTGATCTTTTTTGCTCTTCCCTTCCCTGATTTCTCTCTCCCCCTACCCCTACCTGGCGAACAGCCCCAGTTCCATTATTATCTTATTTTGACTTTTTCTTGGCTTTCTGCTTGTTTTCCTTATATCCCACTTACAGGTGAGACCATTGGGTTTCTGTGTTTTTCCTTCTGACTTATTTCTACTAACATGATTCCTTCTAGGTTTACAAATGCATGATATTTGTCTTTTTTGATTGAGAAATCTATTCCATTGTGTAAATATATCACAACTTTTCATCCATTCATCAGTCTGGGGGCATTTGGGTTGTTTCCATCTCAAAAATACTGAATGCTTCATAAATTTGAGTGTCAACCTTGTGCAGGGACCATGCTAATCTTCTCTGTAATGTTCCAATTTTAGTATATGTGTTGCCAAAGCAAGCACTCATTTCTTCTTTTAACTTTAACTTTTAACTTTTAACTCCTATTTTGCTAGTTTTCTAAGGCTTTAAATTTGTGTTATTCATTTTAGATCATTCTTTTATTGAACATATGAACTCGGTTCCCTTGAGACATTGCTTTGGTTGCATCGTACAAAACTTGAACTAAATATTTTTATTTTCATTAATTAAAATTCTTATTTAAGAAGTGCTATAAAAACATTCTGGAGAAATATCTTAAAATTTTGATGATGTACTTTATGTATCATTTGACAGCTGTCTAGTTATTTGTATTACCAAAGACTTTTCTTGTGAAAACTGAGAATTTGTGAGAATGTGATTAGTTTTTCTATTAAAAAGAGATATTCCATAAAATATTAAAATTTCTTATGCACAAAGGAAATTTTGATTAGATTCACCTCTTTTTTTGAGTTCAAACCTAAGACTACAAGAAAATATCAAATAAATTCACAATTAACTAGAAATTTAATAGATGGATTCTTTAAATTTTTTTAAAGGAAATTTTTCCTTTAATGAAACTTTTTAATGAAGGAAAAAGTTACAATACAAAGTCAAGGTTTTTCTTTTATTGAAAAACATAGAGGCAAGGAAAGAAAAAGAAATTTTAGAATGCTCTCCTTTGTGCTAGTATCATCACCTTAGACACTAACGTGTAAAGTGTATACTATTCTTGTACTGAACTCTGAAATCTTAAGGCATATTATTACTAACAAAAGTAATGCTTGTTTATACGAAAATGCAATAGAAATAATTTAGCCACTTGTGCATAATTATCTTGAAGGAATTTTAAATTATACTTTCACAAAAGGGCACTTAAATTCTTTTAAAAACATTTTTATTATGACATAAGTGTATGATCAAAATAGGAATACTCATTTGTAATTTCAGTTACTGTGAAATATTTTATTAATTTGACTTTAGAGTAAATAGATTGCTATCCAAAAATCTCAGAGCATCTCATAATAATTATGGCAGCTGTCATAATACTAACACATGATGAAGAGCCAATTGTTTGTGTCTGGAGTTTATATTCATTATCACATATAATCTTATACCAGTGAGGGAGGTCCCTATTTATAGATGAGGAAAGTGAGGCACATGATTTCTAATGTTTCATCCATGATAGGAATTGTTAGTAAAGAAGTTAGAGAACAAATTTTATGAAAGGGTTATTCACCTAGTATATGCTATGTTTTTAAAATAATGCAAGGCAATCAGAGAAAAAGAAAAGAAACAATAGGTAAAGATTTTACATTAAAGTGAAATTTTGACACATTATTTACCAATAATGTGTTCTAATATAGATGCCGCAGAAAAGTTAATTTTTCAAAAGATTTTCATTTGAATTTCTTACCAAAAGTTTGATGTTGAGAGCTACCTTCTCATGCATTGACTGCAGGCAGACGATTTACTGGTTAAGGTGATGTACGGGAATCTTGCCAATATTAAATTTCAAGTGGCAGAGGAAAAAATGAGTATAAGAGGGAATTCAATACGCATGGGAAACCATTTGTTCCCTCTGCGTCTTTGATCCTTGCCAAGGCACAGGAAAGTAAAGCAAAGCTCCTGAAAAACAGGGGGACATTCTTGTGCAGTCGCAGGCGAACTGTGAGCTCTCAGAGGAATTCAGTCTAACAGGATGAAAACTAACCTGCTTGCCATTTTTGTAAATGCAGGAAATTTGGGCCATGTCTGTGCTATCTATCTGTGCTGTACCTTTCTCTGTTCACTGGACTAGTGATCCTGAGGTCTGCAGCACCATGCATACAGGCACCTACAAGTTGCCAAGTGAGCAGTTTTCAAACTCTTTAGGCCATACTTGCTCATTTTCACAGATGCCTTGTAGACTTTGGAGAAGTTTGCAATTTGTTCAGCTCAAAATAAACTAGCTCAGTGAAGCATTTTTAACTAACATTTTGGAAACATTTGTCAGCAAAACAAATATTTGTATCTAAAATAGCCAGGCTATTAAATGTGAGGAAACAAAACAGATGTTTGTTTTGGCTTGTTGGGTTTATTTGTTTTCAAAGCATTTGTTTTCTTCTCTCCCCAACTGGTGTATACAGTGTTAACCTTAATGAGATTGTGGAATTCTTGGAAATACTTTGCTCTTTGTTTTATTGTTAGGAATATAATAACAATAAAATTCCTTACCTTTGAATTTTGGGCTGTATTTCCAAGAAGGGATAATTTCAGTGTTTTGGCATTTACCCATTCTGTGCATCATTACAGGTTTGATGGATATTTTCAGTTTACTGGCCAGAAATCAGGAAGCTGTATAGAGTCAATTTAGTAGATTTGCATTCCAATGTGTAGTTCTTTCTTATATTTATTTGCAACTTATTATATAACTTGTTATATAAAAATAACAAGAAAGTGTATATTATTGAGCTAACTAAGTTAGTTTGCCAACCCTCCCAATTATATATTATATTATTTTCTTTTCTTTTGTTGCTAATTGAGTCATTGTTTCTATAAAATATTTAGCATCCTCTGAGACCAATATAAATCAGAAGTTTCTGTTTATGTTGGAGAATATCTGCAATTACTGGTTCACTTTAATAGTTCGGAAGAGAACATACCAAGTTATTTGTTTTTGCTACCCCTGAACCTCTTTCACTGGAATTGCATGGTTTAATTGGTGAGTTTATTTTATTAAATTTTAAATAAAGGTAGATTTGATGGCTACTAAATTTATTCCTAGTTATTCACAAAATCATAAATTTATGTATTTTTTTAAAATTCACTGACAACACATGAGAAAGATCAAATTATCAAGTTAGAAAAGGCTTATTTGCAAAGAAAAGGAAAACTCCACCTTTTTCATTCTTCCTGAATTCACTTGCTTATTTAAATAACTATTTGCATCTGCCCCACCTTTTTTTTTCTTTACCTTCAAGTATGTATACTTTCTATTCTTCTTCTTGCTTAAAGGTAAGCGAATACCATATATACTGTTCTGCCTTTTATTTTTTTTCACTTAACAATAAACAGAAAAATTCAATATTTTTATTATAGATGTTTGTGAGCACTTACTCTGTGTTAGACATTTAAATACTGAGTACATATGAACCTAGTTCATTCCCACCCACCTTCACACACAGTGTAGTCATTTGGCAGGTGAGGGAGGTATGAGAGGTCCATAACCACACTGAGGTATAGCCTCTGGAAGGTTTACTTCAAATTTGAGCTCTTAATCAGGAGTTCTTACTACTACTCAGAATCACTGTGTCTGAAGTTTCAAACAAACAGAAAACTGGAAATGTAAATGATTCATGAATGGTGATAACTATGCTAAACTTTCACTGATGACACTCAGCTAAGGTATATATTTAGCTATACTTGGTTAAATGCATTAAAAATCTTTGTACACTGATGAAAATAATTTAGGTCTGAAATTTTGTTGTATAATGCTATCTTGTAGTAGTCCCTGAACTATTCCCTGAATTATGAGATAAGTTGGACCCTTTGGATTATTTTGAATAATCCAACAATAGATTACATACTCTTCTCATTTTTCACTTTCCTGATTATGTTTTATCACTAATCTCTTTTCTCCTGATACATCAAGGAATATCAAGGAAAACAGTCACCTATTTAAAAAAAAAGTAAGCATCTTAATCTAGTACATTCTCCTTTTAACACTTTGGGAAATATAAGACTTCTTCAGAAACTTTACCTATTACTGCTTAATAAAAGTAAGGTTACATTCTTTCTAGTAGCAATATTCAAGACAAATTACACTGGTTTTCACTTTTATGTAACTTCTGAATGTTCAAGTATAGTTTTCTAATAATTTCTAATATTTGCACTTAGATTACTTATTGACTTAATGATTATGGTTTAGTTTGAAAATCATGTCTACCAGCAAGATGATTTCTACCGTGAGAAAACAACATTCAGTTTTAAACAACTGGATTAAATGATTAAATGATTAGAAAACATTTAGAACATAGCTGCAGATTGATGACTCTCATATCTACAAATTCAAATTTTCTTGTGCAATTTTAGCATGTGCAACAGGCCAGCAGTGGAGCTTGAATTTTAAAATTAGAGGCAGCTGGAGTCTTTTGCCTAAGTCTTTCACTTACTATAAATAAGGAATCCAGGAAGATTAAACTTTCCCCAAGCGGCACTGTCTGTATCTGTAGTATGTCTTGATGGCATGCTAGAGCATCAGTTTTGGGGCCAGCGTGGTGTGCCTTTCCACCCTGCCCTGACAGCTCTACTGTCTCTCTCCTGAAGATGGGGATAGGCGTCCCTTAATGACTTCCAAACTAGGTTTGGTTAAAGATGCAAGTTGTCAGATTTAAAGTTATCAAGAGTCTTACTAGTGTCTTTTGTGATCTTTTGATACAGTAAAAATTACTGAAAATCGAATATAAAGCTTAGTGCTTCCCAGCCTTAGCTGTCTGGCTAGTGCTCACCATCAAACCTTCCCCCTCAGGGAATATCTTAGTCATCACTTCTTTGGAATTCAGTTGATGGAAACTGGAGTGGTGACTAGGGATTTGGAGCTGGGCTAATCTGAGTTTGAATTATAGTTCTGCTATTTATACAGAGCTCTTTGATATAGTAGTTTTCTATGAAATGAGGATAATACCACTTTTATATATAGGGTGACTCTATGAATGAAATTATGCAAATGACCAGCAAAGTGCCTAACACATTCTAGGCTTTCAAATGTTCATTTGTTCCATTCAGGCATTCAGCAGATATTTGTAAATGTTTGCTGTATGCCAGGCACTGTATAGATATTTGTAAATGTTTGCTGTATGCCAGGCACTGTATTTGGTGTGGATGATATAGAAGTGACAAGAAGGCATGGTTTTTGGCCTCAGGAAACTAATGTTTGTTCCTCTTAAAGATTATACAGTGGTGCACTCTGCAGTGTTGTTGTTTCAGAGGCTGGCATCCTCAAAATGGTGTTCACTTATTTTCTTTACATATAATAACCATGGGGACTTAAGCCAGATTTTGGACTATGTTAATTAGGATAATATAAGTTTCTATAAGTTAGTCCATAGCATATTGGATAATGGATAATAGCCATACTTCAGGGATGATAAAGCCCTCTTAATTTACTTTCTAGGTCTGACTAAGGAATTGATTTACCTGGAAGACCTCAATTAGTGATTGTGTGTAGGAGAAGTAATGGCCATGGAATACAGGTAGAGAAGTCAGAGCAGTTCTCGTAAAATTCAATTAGTACTTATTGATCTCTTGACTTCTAGTGAACATTGGACATATTCTAGTGACTTCTTGATAACATTCTTTAGCAGTTACTTGCCTTTTATTTATGTTCCATGAAACTGTTATCGATGGGTTCTATGGCTGATATGTTACCAAAGTTTCTTTTAAGTCTTCTTTGATAAGGCAGTATTCAATAAGTAATACAATTTATTAAAATCATTTTTGAG
Organism: Uropsilus gracilis; assembly: GCA_004024945.1. NCBI lineage: Eukaryota > Metazoa > Chordata > Mammalia > Eulipotyphla > Talpidae > Uropsilus > Uropsilus gracilis. The sequence goes on along the minus strand of PVHY01002381.1, from coordinate 33,030 downwards.
GATTTTTTTCAGAGGGAGAGGAGTATTTGTTTTCATTTCTTCTTTTTGTCAAGATAGAGGAATTCTACTTTAAAAGTTTCCCAACACACAAAATTGTGGTCACACTCTAGTGTATAATTGTGGAGGCTTAATGGTCTGTGACTTTGTAGATCTACATGGCTCACAAGCACTTTTAAAGAATATCATGGACCTTTGCTAGGACTATGACCTTCTGTATGGGAATCATTCCTGGTTAGCTCTCTTGATTTTCATAAGAGATTGTCATTTCTATTCTCAGCACAGTTAATCTAGTAAAGTTTATGGGTCTCCACTCAACCCAGCAACCAAGAATAACTCCAATTCAAAATAACTCATTTGTATAACCTATTACCTCATTGCTTCTTAAAACTTAAGGAGAAATTTCTGTCAGCTGCCAGAAAGATAAATAATGACCCCATTCTTTATGTTTTAAGTTTTATACTTAAAATAAGCCAAAAACCAGACAAATTTTAGTACTCTGTGCTCTGAAGTACTGAGTCAGCTGAAAGAAGTCCACTCTAATCAGCATTAACAGAAAGAATCTTGAGAAACATACTCTTATTTACCACAAGGATGTGTTCCTAGCAGCATAAAATACCTTCTCAGTAATCCTGTGAGGCATTTGTCTTGTCTTTGTACTAGAGACACTTAGTTCCTTCCTTCCTTCCTTCCTTCCTTCCTTCCTTCCTTCCTTCCTTCCTTCCTTCCTTCCTTCCTTCCTTCCTTCCTTCCTTCCTTCCTTCCTTCCTTCCTTCCTTCCTTCCTTCCTTCCTTCTTTCCTTTCTTTTTTGAGACTAGGTCTTGCTATTTTTGCCTGTGGAACCGCAGGCTCCGGTTGCCCGGGGTACCACAGACTCAAGCAATCCCCAGCCTCAGCTTCCCAGGTAGCTGGGATGACAGACGCGGGCCACCACGCCCAGCTATTTTTTTGGAACCAGGTCTCGCTACGGGCCCCAGGCGGAACTCGAACCACGACCCCTAGCCCCGGCCGCTTCATAGGATGAAGCTTACAAGCACGAGCCGGGACACTTAGTTTCTGTAGAGAAATTGGTTTTTGAGTCTTACGCACTCCTGGGAAGCTTTGCCTCATTGGCTACAGACTTTATAGGTCAAGCAAGCCAGCCTTTGCTGACTACTTAGTCCTGGCTTTATCTGACCTTTTCCTATCCCATGTTTTCTTTCAATATACTCACTTTTTAAAAAGATTTATGTCATTGTGTGTATATTTGGTGGATTGTCTTAAGCCCCTTTTAGAAAATATAAGATATAAATTATTCAGAAATTTAGAAAAATGTTTTTCATTAAGGACCAGAAAAATGTTTCCCTCCAGCCACTATATGATCAGGAAATAGTTATTTTACAAATTACCTTACAACTACATTTGTAACCATTTGGCTAATAAGAACACAAAACCCTCCTCAAGAGTCTTATCGTATTCTCCTAAGACATGTGCCTCTCATTTTCTCTCTGCTTATGGTCCCAAACCTTCCTTGCCTGATTAATAGACTAGTTATTTGTTTCAGTCCAGCTAATTGTTATATAAAGCATGTTTCCAGTTGTAAAATGCCTCCCAAATGGAAGACTATCCCTTCTACCACTGACATCATTTTTAACTGCTGTAGCTTATTTTCCATCCCTGACTACATTTTAAATGCTGCCTCATCATGACCTCTAAGAACTGACTTTCTCTTTCCTTTTCAGTTTTCCAGTTAGTGTTTTCCCTAGGGTATCTGTTTCAGTACATTGGTTCATCCAATTACCTCCCTTGGTGCAACTTTGATATTGATAAAGGTTATTGAGGAGATATATTTCTTTTGAGATGTGTTCGTTAATCATGCTATTCAATTGCATTATTATTCCCTAATTGAAGGAAAAGGAGAAAGCAGAGTTTATTTCTCTGCTACTTGCAAATGAGGCTGTGATGATGCCTTTTAACATTTGTTTGGCTATCCATTGACCATTTCTTACTTAAAAATGCTCCAGAGTTCTGTGGGGACAGAGACCAAGAGGGCTATTCCCTATACTCAGGAACATTTTACTGTGTGAACAGCCAAACCTAATAAAAGTTGAATGTTTTAAAGCATCATGCTAGAAGAATCAGCAGGGTGCTGCAGAAGAAAAATTAATAAAGAAGCTAAAATCTATCCTCAGCATTGAAACATATAACAGGAAGAGGAAGAGCATAGGGAAGGGATATTCATTCAAGACACAATCACTAGATCATTTAAAATGGGCTCAATGACCAGGTACCAATTCTACCAGAATAAACTGAAACTATAAGTTCTTCTAAAGTGTAAAAGCTTTTTTTGAGCTCAATGGTTGCTTTGTTTTACAGCAAGTCACTGCAGGTTACAACAATACTAACATGTTTTCACAAAATACTTTGGCATAAATTATCTTGTATAGTCTCTATGATGTGGCTGTCCTTATTTCACTGTTGAAGAAACAGATCGAGATAGCATCTAAATAATTACAGAAATTGCACTAATGAATCCATTCTGGAATCTTGTCTAATCCTAATGTCTGAATCTGTAGGTTCTGGGCTCTACTGTGATGAAATTTGAACTGCTCAATTTTCTGTGCTTTGTCGTGTAAATTAGAGAGGATGTGGAGATGGAAAAAAATTTGTAAAATCCACTCACCATCAGATAGAGTAGTTCTAAAACACTGAAAGGAAAGCTCACATTTCTGGAGTCAGTAATCTGTGTAGCTCAGCCTTCATCTTGGGTACTTCCCCTCTGACTCCAAACCTCCAGGATAAGGGGATAGCCATTCCTCCCAGGCATGTGTCTGTCAGAAGTTATGATGCCATCTTTGTCTTCATCATCAAGAGAGACTTCTGGCTCAGAGAAGTGATGTTACATCTAAGGAAAGCTTGGTGTATGAGGCAGGAGAAGGCAGATGAAGGTGAGAGGTTTGGAAACTGAGCACCCTGGGTTTGGGTTCAGACTGTAGTGCATGCTGGCTGGTAATCTTTAATTTTCATGAACTCTAATCTTTCCATCTGTTGAAGGGGGACATTAGAGCCCTGAATATGTCTGGGATAGAAATAGTCTTCAAATATTCAGGAGACCCTGTTTTTTTTTTCCCCACTTTTCTGTTCCTCAAGTCAAACATGGCCTCATTTTTCTTTTGCTGTGAAAAGCTGGATCTACCTGTAGTTCTACATTCTGTTCTATAAATTGAACCCAGATGATGGAGAAGGGAACCAAGTGTTGTGTTCTCCTGCCCAGTCATCTCAGAATGAGCATGTAGATAATTCATCAGTACTTAACCTGTGACACATCCCTTATGAATGTTTAAAAGAACTCTACATGGGAAGGGGGGTTGTTGGTGAACGTGTAAACTTTATGAATCAGGGATATTACACTTGCCACATTACTAGCTCATTGGCATTCATCAGATGTTTATTGAGCCTCTGCTATGTTCCCAGAACTGTTCTACATCTGTGAGGTAGCAGTACATAATACTTATTCTCTGCCCCAACAAAATGCTTTTCTACTTGAAGACACAGACCACAAGTCAATATAAAATATATTTGGTAGTCAGAAGTGCCTGGAAGAATGGATATGAAGTGGCATAAGAATAGAAATTAGGATAGGTGAACTCTTTCAGAGTCATGATTAGTAGGGTGACATTTTAACAGAAACCCAAAAGAGGTAAGAGGCACCTCCATCTCTGCGGGGAGATAATCTGGGAGAATACTGTTCTTCGTGGATTCAGCTAGACTATAGACAGCCCCTGTGGTTGGAACTTATTCAGGGAGGGAAGTGAATGGAAGGGGTAAAGTTAGAGAGGTGGAGAGGCCAGGTCATAGCAGGCATGTAGTCTTGGGGAAGACTTTGGGTTTTATTTTGAATGGAATAAGAAGTGTTTAAGCAGAGGTATATATATTACATTTCAAAAAATATGACTGGTTATTGGCCAGAGAGAATAAGCTGTGTCTGGGTAAGGAAGTGAGTGGGTGGTTACTTAGATGATTTTCTGTTACTTCAGGGGAGACATAGTAGGGGCTGGGCTTGGACACTAAAGGTGAAGGCGGTTTAAAAAAAAGGTCAAGTTTTAGAGATTGTAGCTACCAGGATGTGTCAATAGATGGAATACGAAGCTTGAGAAAAGAGAACTAAGGATAATATCAAGGTTTTTGACCCAGACAGCTAGAAAAGAATACTTGTCACTTATCATTAGGGAAAAATAGCAGGAACAATTTGTTGACTGAATTAGAATGTTTTTGTTTGACACAAATTGTTTGAAACTCAAGAAATACATGGTAAGTTGTTGATAAGTCTGTCATTCATCGTGTAAGTTAGGGCCTAAACTTGTGACTCCTCACACATACCATTTAGAAATTAGACCCTGAGTCTGTTGACCAGAGCAGTGAGTGTAACTAAAGAGAGAGCCAGGCAGTATCTGGGGCCTCCCAGCTAAGAATGAGGAGAGTGAGAGTTGCAGAAGAAAGTAATGGACTATGTGTAATGCTGGTGTTATCTGAAAAAAAAAAAAAAAAAGCAGAAGTGAAGCTTAACCATTGCATTTGACAGTGGGCATCATGGTGATCTTGACAAAGTGGAGTTTGGGTGGAATGCTGGAGAAAACACAACTGGAGTGGGTTTGAAAGAGTATGGGAGAGGAACAGTTATTATAGCAAAAAAATCAGTTATGTTTTTGGTACAAGATAGTAGAGGCAAGTGGCAGAAACTTTAGGGAGAAGTTGACAGTATTTTGAGGCAACAACTATATCTGGTCTGTAAGCATATGTGCGCTATCCAGAAGAAAGAGCATGCTACTTGGAGATGACTGGGGGTTGGATCTCATGCCCAAAGAGGAGTTGGCCTTAGAAGCACAGAAAGTTCATTCATTGTAATGAGAGAAGGCAGACTGTGTAAAACATACTAGTAAGTGTGTTTATCCAGACAGAGAGAGTGTGGAGAGGCTGCTTCCGTTTTCTCAGTGAACGAGGAGGCAAGTCTTGCTCAGGGCTATGAAGCAGTCTCATTTGGTCATGAAAGAATAATAGTGAGTTGTCTTCTGCTAATGCCTGTGCCCCCTCAGTGTGTGATAAGGACAGAAAGCACTGAGATTCTACTAAAACACGTATTGTCATCTTGCTCACTTGGCTGCCAGTGCTCACTTAACATGTTCCTGGCACTAAGTTGGTGTTCTGTCTTACCTCATAATCCTAAAGTAGTGCACGCTTCATTGGCTCAGGGATCTGTGTGTGTGGTAGGTGCTGGTGAGATAAGTTACATAATTTGTGAGCCCCAGTGCACAATAAAAATGCAGGGTCCCTTGTTCATATGTAAAGAATTTTGAGAGAGCACAGCAGAACATTAAACCAAGTGCAGCCCCTAATAACTGGGCTCTTTGCGGGGACACTCTATCCATGAAGCTGGTCCTCCCCACAGGTACTGGTTAAATCTGATCCCACACAGGTAAAGGTCAGCAGGCCAGTAATGGCTGGAGATCACACTCCCTGAGAAAGAAACATTAATACTGACTTCTGTTTCAGAAATTTGAGAGCAAATGAATGAATCTAAGTAGAAACCGCTGTCTTCACAGATTAACAGACATGGAGTATAGGGTGATCTAAGAAAGTAAACAGAAAATGCACGAGAACTATTCAGAAATCTTACTGATCAAAAAATGTCACGAGAGCAGTCTCCTGGGTCAGGATTCTGGAAAGCACAGTGGTGGGAAAGTGAAGGTGGGAAAAGCAAAACTCAGCAATGGTGGTGGTTGCCAACCAGCCTCAGAATTGATGTGTTGATGCCCATTAAAATAAAAAGAAAGTGCCATAAGAAAATCCTTCCCATTCTTCCCAAAAGTTCAGTTGTGAAGGGTGGTATTAATGGAAGATTCAGTCCACTGCCTGGATAAAATTTTTGTTTTTTATTTTTTAGTTAACTTTAAATTGCTTTCTTTCCAAGATTTTAAAAGTTGTATCATTTTAATTAGTCACATTGGTTTACAATAGTGCATATGATGCAGAGGTATAGACTCAGAGCAGTAATCTAGGCTGTACTCATACTCACTATACATGTATTCACATTCCTCCACTAGAGATTGCTTAAAAAAACAAAAACAAAACAAACAAACAAAAAAAAACAAAGACCTCATTAAAAAAACTTTCCAAAACTATTCCTTAACTTTTATGGGGAAAATAGTCAGTTGAATGCATAGGATATATTCCTACATTCTCTGTTTTGGAACATTTATTTTCTGGGGTATTGCAATCAGTCACCTGAGAATTCAAGTGTGAAGTTGAGGACACCCTGAAATCTCTTTAGAGTTATGTGAATGATGGGAATTTCAGTTTTTAACTTTTAGAATCTCTCACTATGGAGTTGAATCCAGACAGCCCTTCCCGCTGTGATCTTAGAAGCGTAGATCTTTTACAAAATGCAGTAAGAGGACTGCAGGTGGGCCTGGCAAGGGGCATTTGTCCAACTCACTTGTCAGAGATCACTGCAAATCAAGGACTGTCAAAATGTGTTCCAAATGAAAGGCCTTTTCCATATACCTCCCCAAAATGTCCTGCATACTAAACAGCAAGATTCAGCCTTGGCAGGACTTTTGATATTGTCTTTTCTCAGAAGCACAGTTTAGCTCACCATCAGTATCACAGGTGTGCCATCTGCTCTGGTGCATCGTGATTGTGGCCTTCAGATGCAGTCACCCACAAAGAGCCTGGAAAACAAGTGCTCGCAAGGCCACATACCGGGAACCACGCCCATCTTCCAGTAGCTTCCACAGGTCCGGCACCTGCCCCCAGTCATTCTATTAGAGAGGAAACTTACTAAATCACCTGGGTGACTTGTTTCTAGTCCCTGTATTAAGTCAAGGAGGGTCTGTAACCTATCTTGAATGTCTGATTACTGTGTTTGTGAAAGATAGAAATTCTTATTCTTTTCTTGCCTTGTATATATGTGTGTTCAAGGTTTTGACCATTTTTATGTTAGATAACTCAGCTCTTTTACCCTCTGGGAGAGTGCTTTTCAAAAAGCACACATTGAAATGAACAACAAAAGACAAAAGGATTCGTTTTATTTCCTTGTCTAGTTAGTATCTATTTCCCCAAATGAGCACCTTGTTTGGGAGTTTATTCTCCAATTAATTTAACAAATGATCCCTTGTTATCTTTACATCACAATTTGAAATTTAATGTTTACAACAGTTCTGAAGTTTTATTCCAGCCAAGAGAAGCGGGTGACAGTCATCTACTTGAATCTCAGTCTCTATGAAGGGGTATGAAACACAGTTTCCTTTGTGAGTACAACTCTATGCTCCCACCAGCCAGTCTCTGTTTGGTAATCAGGTTTTGTGGCAACACAACCACACTCCTTCATTCCTGTCCATGCTTGCTTTTGTTCTATAACAGCCAAGTTATTGCAAACAGCTTTATGACCCACAAGGCCTAGGAGATTTTTTATGTCACTTGTAATTAAAAAATTGCTGACCCCTGTATTAGAATGTATAGACCAGACCCCTCCAAAAATAATTAAAATTAAATAGTGTGAATATTCGTCCCCAAACATCACTCTGTTCCTGTGATTTGCATGCCCTTGACGCCACCGTCCCATCTGTTGGTTTCATTGCCTTTTTTCTCACAGTCAGCTGCATGAGAGAATTGCTGCATATACTGTGTGGTTTTCACCTTGAGCATTGATTATAAAAGCTGTTCCTTGAGCATGATGCAACTGCAGTTAATACTTTAATTAGATTCAACTTTACAGAGTATTTTCCCCCATAGGAAAACCAAATTTCAAAATTATAAACAGAAATACACCCTTTGAGTGTATCTGATTGTTTTGGTCTATATTAACAAGCTTGTCACACCTAGTTCCCTAAGAGATCTGATCCATGCTATTTTTCCACTTCAAATCAGAATTTACTTCTCTGTATTCTGTCTTTCAATCAACCTTGTTTTGGCTTGATATGCACCTTTTAAGGTAAATTTGGCGTATACTTTTACTGATTTTGAGAGTCTCAAAGTTTAAGGTATCAGTTGCTTTCTGGCATCTTTTCCATGCTTACTTGTATCATTGTCCCAGTACTTTATGACTTGAGTCTTGGAAATGCAAATATGTGCTCTCAGGGAATAAGAAACCCTGTTCTTTTCATTTGACTCTCCCATTGTAACAATTGAATATAATTGTCGATGACATGTCTCATGTTCACTAAATTCAGATTATCTTTGTAAGGATTTCTAGAAAAGTTCTGCTTTTGGTTTTGTAATTTGTACCATCTTAACACAAACAGCTTCAGGGTTTAACTAGAGATGGTAGCTCCCCTGGCTCAACCCAGCATCATACATGTGGCAAGAGCTTTTCTCAGCAACGAATCTTGTTACTTTATCCTGTTTGGAGAGTTGTCTCTCACCTAAGTTGGACTTACAAGTGAGTAGGAAGGGTCCCCACCCTCCCAAAGCACAAAGAAGGAAACCTCCAGGAACTCTGTACTGTACACAACTGCGATTGGCCTATGCAGTCCCAAGAGTGTAAAGTTAGAATCAGAAATTCCCTGCTAACCTTAGAATAAATGTGAGCACTTATCCCTAAATCTTCAAAAAACCAACCAGGACTTCATGCTGTGCAGGACTACATAAAAAAAAAAAAAATCAAACTTCTGTGAAGGAAAGTATGACTTAAGGAGATGTCAGCATAATTTGAAGAAATATCTGGCTTAGAAAATGTATGTAACTGTGAAAAGGGTATTAAAATTTTTACGTAAATCACTAGTTATATAAAACTGGACAGATTTGGACAGTTCATAGAAGAAAATCCAATTTTCAAGCAGATGTACACAAGCACCTCCAATATTCTCGTGTAAAGCATGTACCAACATTTCACCCCCAACAGGCTCAAGTGCAAGCAGTGAGCTGGAGAAGCCAGGAAAGCCAAGAGCAATGGATTAAAAACTTCTGTGTTCCAGCGTTCTGTTTTTCTTTTTAATACCGAAGGGTATATGGAACTTTGCAGTGGTATTTACAAATGTAGAATTTTAATGATTTTGTGTGGATTTTAATATTTTATGATTGAATATGTAAACATGGCTTTTGAAATTACTGTAGCTACTTTTCATTTGTAAATATTTTGATTAACTAATAGAAATAATTAAATAATCTTCCTAGATTTAATAGAGTATGGACTAAATTTGAGAAACATACATAGTCATTAATTTGTGTGTGTGTGTGTGTGCTCTAGATTTTGTGTTTTTGAAATGAAAAATACTGCTAGGTCTGCTCTCCAAGAATAAGACTGATGGACATTTGCTTAAAATAATTCAAATTATCTACTGTGAATTTAATTATAAATCATATAATCCTATAATATAGATAAGTGTAATTGCAAAGGCAGGACCAAGATTTACATGTAAAATTCACAAGATCTTTGGGGACTAATGGAAATTTCACGGGCACATTAGGGGAAGATATGAAAGTTGAGAAAAGGTGTTCTAATAAAGGAGGAACAGCATGTACAAATTCACAGAATAGCATGGCACACTCAGAGAAGTGAGATGGTTAGGTGTGTCTGTCTGGAATGTAGATTATGAAGGGTAGAGACCAGGTAAAGATAAAATTGTCATAGAGTGACTCTGTGGGGCGTTTCTCTTTCTCAAGGTAGCTGACACCATTGTGTTTTACTGCCATGTGTGGTTTTATGTGCCATTACATGTCCATTTGTTTTTTTTTTTTTGATCACATTCATTTCCATTTTATTAAGAACTGACTTCATAAAGTCATACTGCTGATAAGTGATTGGACTCAAGATTTGAAATATGTGAATTCAGTCCCTAGCTCCATATCCTAAAATCTACACTGTCCTTCCTGTCAGACACCAAGATTGTGGAGCTTTAGAGGGTTTTAAAGCTTTCTGTCACAGTGGTACAGATGATGATTGAAACACTGAGTGGCAAGATTGGAAACAGCTTGCTATGAGGCAAAAGATGGTGACAACCTGAATTTAGAACAAAAGAAGCAAAAGTTGCAGAATTTGGGTTTTATTTAATCTAGCTTGAAAAACTGTTTTGGTATTGGTACCATTAGCCAGACTACTAACAAGGAGGATTTCATTTGGGACATGTTTATTATGGTCCCCGTGGACTGTGCAGATAGAGAGATAAAGCAAAGAGTAGGCTATTCAGGTCAAGTGATACTGATATCATTCCCTCTTACATATCATATCCCCATGTCAATCCCTCCTAAGATGTTACCAACCACTGAGCCTATACAGTGATATGGTGACCATAAAGGAAATTCTAGTTCACTGGTATTCAACATATAGTCCACTGATTATTAAAGTAGTAATTGTTTAACACTAGTCCTTGATAACAAAGAATTTGCTTTACAAAGTACATTTTGAATGTAATCAGCAGTGCTATTAAGTACACTGCATGCTTCAGCCACTTTTGAAAAAATCTTAGCATGATTTTTTTTTTATGACGCAAGCACAGCATTGATTAACAAACTGATGCAAACGTCTTGTTTCCTCCCAGAATGGTACTATAAAAATACCTTGGATTTTGCCATTATCAGGCCATTAGTAACATTTTACCACCTTTGCCTATGTTTTGATAACTTGTCTTATTTTAATCCCACTCATGTGCCTCCTAAATGTCTCAAATTTGTATTTCTTTTGTGTATATTAATATACAACATGTATATTAATATTTGTCCCTTTATCTTGAATTCAATATACTAGATTCAATGTTTACTTTATCTCTTAGCCAATTTTGATATTGATTATTAGTTCCTATTTGACATGCTAATCTTGGTTTTCCTACTGATACCCCACCAACCTTTATCTGTCCTACACATGTGAGCTGTCTTTAATTAGACCCCCCCCCCACTTGTCTGTCTTTATGATGCTAAGTATCAGTTTCAAACCTAAGTTCAGCCCATATTTCTTTTCTGGACTTGCTTGAATGCCTATGGATACTTCAAGTTATATTATTTCTAAAGCTGAGCTTAGAAATAGAAATTCTTGCCCACATTCTTCCCTATAATTCCTCCTCCTTCATACAGCCTCTCCTTCATATTACAGTCTGCCAGTGGCATGAACATCATTCTGCCTTTCTCCATCATTATCCAATTAGCTCTTGATTTCACTTTCTAATGATATATCAGTCTACATTTCTCCCAGTCCTTGCTACCCCAAGCTGTGTCACCATCATCCCTCACCTGGATAACTGAATTATCCTTCTCACTGTACTCCCATTTTCAGTCTTGTCTGTCATGTCTTCCCCCACACTGAAGCTAGAGTCATCTATTTAAAACAGTGTGAATTTGAATACATCACTCCTGTGTTGAATTCTTTGCCTGCCACTCAGACTTATCTTGGTATTCTTTCTTTATATAATCAGGTCAGATTGATGGACCTGCTTTTCCCAGTTCTTAATCATGTTCATTCTCTGTGTACCTTCTTCACACATCTTCATGTGTCTGTATAGAACACATATATGTCCCCTTTTAGCTGGTGAGTTTATCATCCTTCTTTTGGAAGATGTTACACCCTGTAAATCCAAATAATGTTGAATTTCTCTGTTTTTCTAACATTCTGTTTTCCTATGACATGTCCCTTTCACACTGTTTTAAAATTATAATTTTTGTCCAGGAATAAGTGCCTTCCTCTGAATTTTAAGCTTCAAGAAGACAAGTACATATTTGGTATATCATTGAACTTCAGACTACTTATAATGTGTAGAATAATGTGGGCATTCAGTTGGTGCTTGTTAAATGAAGTGAATGCTCTTTTGAGTATTTTCCCATCCATTATCTCAGTGGGGGTGAAGTTGAACAATTTGGAGAGGATTTTAACGAAACATGAGATGTTGGTGGATTAGAAGATTAAATTGTTGAGTTGTATTGCACTAGTAGGAGGAAGGTGAAGTTAGTCCGAAAAGCTGGTTAGGAAAGAAGTATTTAATTTCTACCCCATGGAACAAAGAGAAAGGTAATATTATTAAATTAGCTTGCATCATTTAAATTTTATCTTCTAATAAATTGAGGCCTCTAAGGGGTGTGTGTGTCTTTATGTGAAGTTGTTTGATAATCTCCATCATTTATGACATTTTTCTCTACCTGATAGAACTTTAGGTAACACAGTTTATCCTATCTACTTTGCCCATTGAGTTTGCTTTCATTGGGGGACATTTATAGAAGTGAGTAATCATTTTAATTCTAGCTTTTCTGTTTCTGAAAAGAAGTAAACACTAGGAAATAAGTGATGGAATGTCTACAGGAAGAAATCTAGGCTAAAACAGAAGAAACTTAGGCTAAGATATCCTCAGTAAGATACTACTTTGAGGACAAAGTTAATGCTAAACTCTCTAAAAGTCAAAGCAAAAGGTATAATAAGATATACTGCATGGTGTCTTTTAGCTTCTTAAAAATGAACTAAAGTCACAATTCAAGGTAGACTTTATAGTCAAGTACCTGAAGTAGGTCAAGTTAGAGTCTAACTGTGCCAGTTGCAATGTAATGTTCTGTTTTGAAACTGTTAAGGAGATTAACATGTGTCCTATCTTATATAGTGGTGCTTTGGGTTCTGCATGGATGGAGATAGCAGAATATTTCAAGAAAAGGAAAACCAAGACATTTTCTTCAAAATACACTTCAAATCTACTGAGTTCATAAACACACACACATATTCACTTGACTCTATAATCATGGGCAAGAGATGCTTGCTTTAGAATATCTTCAAGAGAGGATGCCATATTCAGGTGCCTCTGTAAGAAAGCAATCTAATATAAACTTATAGAGTGCTTTACTTTCACTAATGTGCCGTAGGTTCTAATAGTTCTAGGAGATAAACTAGCTCAAAACTGCATCCCAAGTAACTCCATAAACTGATTCATTGAATGGACTTGTTTAGGACTTTCTGACCTTAATTGAACTTGCGGGTTTGTACAACATAGTGGTGGCTTTTGTATATGAGGATCACATGACTTGTTAATATGAGAAGTTTGTTGTCTTGTTTGCTATGTACAAGGGCCTACAAACTTTTTATCTAAAAATGGTGGGGATCTCTATAAATTTTAAAAATTTATAGAAGGTACAAGATTACTTCATGTGATTTAAAATGGGAATTTACTATATAAAGTAAGATTCATATGGCATTGAAAGAGCACTTAAACTTGGAGGCAATACCAAAACCACATGGTTTCACACATAGAAATGTGTAGAATTGAGGTTGATTGTACATTATTAATAAAAGCTACCAGATCTTCAACTGTTCTTCATTTTGCTAAATGTAATAGCAGTGTAGAAGAGAGAATAAGCATTCCTCATATTAAACCGAGAAAAACCAATCCATTTCTAGTAGAAAAATATGGCAAAAAGGTTTGGCAGGAGAGCCAGTACACTGGCACATCTGGGATGCAATGGATGAACTGGATTTAAAAAATATATATACTTATAAGTGAAAGTAAATTGTTTTTGTTTTTTTTATTCTGGAAATAAACAACCCCACAGCCACTACCCAGTTATTCCTTGGAGCTTGATGAGAATTGGCTGTATTTTTTATTTATAGATGATTATTTCCCTGATGAGTAATTTTAATGTGCTCCCAATGAGGGAATTTTTGTTCACAAAAATGGATTGAGAACATGGGATGAATGATTATCGTCATCATCCATATATGGGCTCTTCTTACCTAAACACTTGTTCTCACATAAGATGGAGAAGGAAAATTCTTGAAATTTTCAAGAAATTTAGAAATAGAAGGGATAGAGGAGGTCCACCTAAGCTTAGAGAACCAGAAAGAAAATCTAGGCAACTCATTACACCCAATGTCCATACAACCTGTCATCACCATCTTCATTAAGTTGTCATTGTGAGCACACATTTTCAAAAGCAGCTTTGGAATCAAGTATCTCAAATTATTTACCATGCAATAAAAGAAAATTACAGAATATCAACAGAATGAAATATGCTTTACTCTTTAAATGTCCTATAAATCAAAGCTAAGTGAATCGTGGCACCATGGTGATAGAACAAAGAGATGAAAGTCCTTCTCTTTTTCTACAGAGTACAGTACGATCCATAGTCCATCCACACCCATTAAAGACTCAGATTCTGATCGATTGCGACGAGGTTCAGATGGAAAATCACGAGGACGGGGTCGACGAAACAATAATCCTTCACCTCCCCCAGATTCTGATCTTGAGGTATGCCATTGCCAATGCCCCCAGTGAACAAGTTTTAGTAGTTAAATGGTAGTCCTGTTCTGTATACGTCTGTGAGAATGGAGTGATCAAGCTCTCTAAATGTTATGACTTTCTTTTCCATATGAACTATAAATAAACCTTCTTTCTCTTTCACCTTAATGATAAATAAGGCAGCTATTTTTTGCTTTCTCTTCCATTTAACTACATGAAAAAGCATCTGCTTAATTCTTTCCAATTGACTATAGTAAATTGTATCATTCTGCTTGAACAAAATTCTCTTGCACTGCTCTATATCATTACCATTTCAATTAAATATCTGTCATACTCAAAATGCTTAGCAAAATCCACTTTGAAATTAAAGACATACTTCTGTGTACTGAGAAAGGAAAGTCTGGAATGTTCTAAACTGAAATGGTAATCACCTTATGAGACATGTTTTGGTGGAGTTCAAAAGCAAGAGGGATTATTTAAAGCCTTAAAGGGTGGTAAATTTCATAGCTTTGAATCCACTGCAATTAAGTTTATGTTTTTTGCCAAAGTAAAATCTGATGGTGGAAAACATGATTATTTTGGCTGAAAAGATGAAAATTTTCCAGCAGAATCTATGTGTCTGAGTATGTACTGGTATGAGCAGGAATGGGATGAAAAGCAGGCTTGGGAGGTCTTTTGTGGCATCTTGGAGACCTATTTGAAATTAATTCCTACAAATTCAATTCTAAATACTCCAAGTTTGTCTAAGAATTTGTGTGATGTGTCCAAGTTTTTAGCTATAGTTATCTGAAGCAAATATGATGAGAACAGCTTATATTCTGCCCATTTGTTAACAGCCCAATTACTAACAGGTAGTAAGGTAAATCAGTGAAGTAGAGTTTCAGATTTTATATACAATTTTTAATATTTGGATCGATAAAGTATATGAGTGGTTAACATCTCTTAACAGAAAGCAGAAATTTAAAAATTATAAATTAATTTTTGATTATCCCCTCTATCTCAGAAGCTATAAACAGTCTCATTTTCATTTCTTCACAACTGAGATTGAGAACCTTCTATAGAAGTAGAAAGAACATAAACATATGCTGAACTTGAAAGTACATGTGTTGTCTATTTGCTTTACATCACTGGTGCTAATATGCTCAACTGCTTATAACTCATCTGAGGTAATTTTTGAGAAAGCTGGGAGATAATTTTGGAACATTTGTATTTAAAAAGAATGAAATGAAAATTATCATTTGTCTACCACTTGACACTGCCTTTTCATATTGAAGTTAATGGAATATCAAGTTTCTCAACCCTGAAAATGATACTGATTTGGTTCTTCCTTTGTAGAGAGTATTCATCTGGGACCTAGATGAGACAATCATTGTTTTCCACTCTTTGCTTACTGGATCCTATGCCAACAGATACGGGAGGGTGAGTACTGATAGACTTCAGTTTTTAATTCCTTTACAGTACTTGTGCCTAGAATTGAATTGATGTCCAAATAGGAATGTAGTTTACTTTAAAATACTAAGTGGAAAATGACTTGATTGTTTGATATAGTCAGATATATAGGCAATAATGCATATGTAAAAAGAAGCACAAAAAGGAAAATTTAGATCCTTAAAAATGAGATAAAGTTTATACAATTATATTCATTCTTATTTCAAACCCCAGTGAATAAAAGTGATGGAATGCTATTCTAGAATGAAATGTTAAAATATACAGATACATAGAAAGATCACTTCTGCGATAGTTTCTATTTGCCCTGTCCTTCTATTCACTTATTCTTAGTATATTTAGTGAAGGTAATATTTCACTTGCCATTGTCTTCAGTAACTAGCAGTATTATTATTTCATTTTGAAAGTACCTGCTGCAAGTATCTTCTTAAGTCCCTTTGCTCTGGGGCTAAATTTATCTGAATGGTAAAATTGAGCTTCTGATTGACAGCAGGACCGACAAAGCCACCCTTGAGTTGCTACAATACTTCTCTTGGCAATGTAGCTAAAGAAGATTGTTAGAGACCACTTTCCATGAGTAGAACTTCAGTTTCAATGTTTACCCTCTGTTTCCCAAAACCATATAAATTTTTAACATTTTGCTTGGTATTTTCATAAACCTTTCCCACACAAATTATTACATTCTTATAGCAGCTACAGTAATTTGAATTATCCTATGAAAATGGCAATTCTTTTTTTAAATCTTTAATTAAATAATGCAACCCTTAGGTTCTAGAAGCTATTGGTTTCAAGCTTTAGGAACTGAATTTGGTGACTCTGAATATTTACTACAATTAAATATTAAAATTATCACTCATAATACATCATGCTCTCATTACTGATTTTACCCATACATTCTTTTGATATGTATTTCAGTAAGTATATACTGAGTAACTGCTATGTATGTGTAATATGGAGGTGAAGATGACGCAGTTATCAACCAAGCTTTACAGTATAACTTTTTCATAACTCTAAAGATACACTTAACCAAAAAAATGCTGGCAAAATATGAATTTGTAAAAACAAGAAAATTTCACTGCTTGACGCTGTTCAGAAATAAGTATCTATAAAGCACAGTATGTTCCACTGTCCCATCTTATGTTAAATAAATTTTCTGTGAGAAGATTAACCTAAATGCAGGCTATGAAAAACAGCTTAGAGTGAGGTGGTGAACTTTCGATGGCATATTACCCTCATGCCAGTCTTTGGCCATAAATGATTGGTGTGGACTTGAAATTCACACCTAACCTCAGAACCACTGACTTCTTATAAGAGGCAAACAAAACAAATACCATAACTTTTATTTTTAAAGTTGTATATCAACCATTAATGTTTTTGGTGCTTTACCAAATAGTTTTTGTTTTAGTTTTTTCATAATAGGGCATATGATCAAAGCCTCTTTCTCATGTAATTTCCAAAAGCCAAACTACATATTCTTTAGAGGACAGGTGGTTTGAGCTATTAAATGTAAGCCTACTCTTCATGTGTAAGATGGTGGGGCCACTGAGAGAACAAGTGATTTAACTTTGGTTAGGGAAAGTGTCCAGAGCAGATCTTTGGGCTTGATGATGTATTGTCCTGAAGAGTCCAGTTGGTCATGTGCTCATTGGGAGAAAAAGTATTCTAAGCAGAAGAAATGGCAAGTTCAGGGACAGGAAGGGGTGTGATGCTAAGTAGGAAAAAGTTTGGAGTGACTGAATGTAGTGCAGATGCAGAGTGCAAAACAATGAAAGCAGCTGCCTGAGGTCTCCCAGTCATAGAAAGAGGGCTGATCTCATCGTGTGTGCCATAGGAATACATTTACTTCTTGAAGGAGGGTCAAGAGAAGACTTTATTTAGATTGTTAGAATACTTTGGAGAATTAATGGTAGGTGAGAAGAAAAGTGGTGATTTTAGCAGTAATCTACAGCATTTGCTCTCAGATTTGAAAACCGTGCCTTGTAAAAATATATGGTTCAACAAGAGTTCTTTTAAATCACTAATAATAACCAAGCTGATCAAAATCTTAGCCGGCCTTTTATCTTCCTGGGCCCTAAGAAGTCTTAAAGGAGTTCAGGGGCAAGCCTATTGGAGCACAGAGTTTGTGGTGGTTATGAGCATTGTCAAGGGGAGCATGTGGCTGGGCCTTACTCTACAGGAATATAAAGAAATGAATGCCTGACAATGTGATAGCTGTTCTGTCTCTATGGGAACCAGATATTTGAGAAGTAGCTTAGTCACAGTAGCTTAGGCAACTCAATGAGTAGGCCATTCAGAAAGGGGATACAGGATCTGGTTGATATAATGCAAAATTAGGGCATGTTACAGCAATATGTACAAAAAAAAGTTTGAGACTGTCCCACCTTCCATGTAATCCTAGCTGTGGGAAGCAGACATGTTGGGTGTAATAAGGAAGTGTTGTTTTATAACAAAGGTGATAGGAACAAAAAGAGGTTGATAGGTCCAGTACAGGATTGGATAGGGAAGAGGAAGAAACAGCATATCATCAGAAAAATAAAGTCCATGGGTGTTACTATAAATTAGTCTGCTCTTAATAATATCTGATCTAAATTTTTGTTTAAAGCATTTTTAAAAGTTGCTTTCAAACTGAATCCAATTCCGCAGTTTTGTCAAACAAAACTAGTCTTGATTTCTTTATTGAATATATTCCTTAAAATGGGAAATATCACCCAATTATTAACCTCAAAATATATACCCCAAACTGGTAAAAATTTGTGCTTTTATCACAACCATGATCCCCTCTTGTGGGCGAATTCCCAAGATATTTACATCCAATATCTTGATTATTCAATAATTTCTTTTTATTGATGCTTAACACATGTGTCTTATATGGATTTAGGCTAGAATAGGTCTTAAAATATTGAGCATTGTTTCTTATTTTACACAAAAACCTAAACATGAATACTTAATATATATAAAGCTTAGCTTTTTAAATTGTAGGCCCTACTTATTAAGAATTTCCTATGTACCCAGTACTCATTTAATTCAACATTAATGCTCTGAAATAGCTATATCCAAGCCCACTTTACAGATGAGATGTAGAAGATGTTAGAGACAAAATGTGGAAAAACACCTAACAACATATATATATATATATATATATATATCATAAGTATTGCATTTTAATATGTGTTAACATAGTTGAACCTTGAAACTAAAAACAAACATACAAAAAACTCTTGATTATAACGTAATAACCAGTAAGTAATATGTAGCAGTATCTTCACATTTATGAAGTACCAGTATGTGATGCACCTGATAATGTGATAAAAAAAACTTTAGATTTTAATTCCAACCAATCTAGTCATAAATCTGAGTTGTGATATTTCAGTTCTTTGACCTTGGACAAATAATATATTCTTTTTTTTTTTTGAGACTAGGTCTTGCTATTTTTGCCTGTGGAACATTGCCCAGGGTACCACAGATTCAAGCAATCCCCAACCTCAGCTTCCCAGGTAGCTGGGATGACAGGCGCGCGCCACCACACCCAGCTATTTTTTTGGAACTAGGTCTCGCTACGGGCCCCAGGCGGGACTCTAACCGCGATCCCTAGCCCCGGTCGCTTCATAGGCTGAAGCTTACAAGCACGAGCCACCGTGCCCGGCCAAATAATATATTCTTAATGAGTCTTGGGTTTCATCCTTAAAGCTGGCTACTTGTCTTGCAGAATTATTTCAGAGTTTAGTTGTATTAATAACATCTGAATAAAAATGTTGGGGGGTGGAGGGAGAGAACTATGTTGTGTCATGAATTGAAAGGGCCCAGCACTACATCTTATTAATCTTCCAACAATAGGGTCAGCTCATGTGACTTGCTGATCTTATATATCCTGTCTCAGCATTTGTTTTACAGTGCAGGATGTTGTTTAAAGGATTCCAATTGTTATATAGTAAGTTTAGAGAGTCTTACTACGATCACTCTTTGCATTATAATTAGATGATTTTATGATAACATGGATGGACTTAGAAGAATTCATATTAGCAGAAACAAGTCAAAATGAAAAAAACAGAAACCAAATGGTTTCACTACTGTATGGGACATGGGAAAGATAAACAAAAATCCATGAAGAAAAGTCAAAGCAAGCCAACAACCAAATTGAAGTACACAACCGGGGCGGGGAGGGGGGGGGAGGGATGGAACAGGGTGGAAACAATCAGGGAGGGGGGGTGAACCCCAGAGATCAGCGATGTAAAATTTATATATAAATAAATTATTTTTTTAAAAAAATACGAAAAATTTGATGGCAGTTTATCTAGCACATTGCTTCAGAACACTTTAGTTAGGCAGTAAAGATTATCCTATTAAGGCAATAGCACTAAGCTGAAAATTTGGGGTGGGGGACTGACCCTTTTCCATCGAGGCTGGTGAAGATGCTAAACTCAGTGTGACCCCAAGCAGCCAGATACACAGCACTGTTCTCTGTGTCCTCCTCTGCTAGCAGATCTGGTTACTTCATAGAACAGTCACTCTTTTAGAACCTCCAGACCAGGGTTTGGTACATTTTTTCCCCTGTAAGAGATCAGAGAGTAAATATTTTAGGCTTTGTGGGCCAATGCCTGTTATACCTACTCAGCAAAGCCCTGGTAATGCAAAAGTAGCCACAGACAATATGTAAACAAATAATTGTAGCTATGTTCCAGTAAAACTTCATTTATCCCGAATTTGAATTTCATGTAATTTTGTGTGTTGTGAAATATTATTCTTTCTTCAATTTTTAAAGATGTAGACCCATGGTCTAGACCAAATATTAACAGACCATTATCCCACAGACCAAATCTAGTTCATAACCTGCTTTTGTAGAGCCTGGAAACTAAAAATGTCATTTAAAATTCTAGTGGGTTATTTAGCAAACAAGCAAAGAAGAATATGTTTTCAGAGTATATGGCCTTCAAAGCCTAAAATACATTATCTCCTCCCTTTAGGAAAAAGGTTGCCTTTCCTGGTCTAGATCTTAACTTTGTATTCCTGCCTGTTAATTAATCAGATTTCAGATTAATCTGATCCTGGTAGGACACCAGGAAGTTCAGTAACATCCACACTGTAGTCAGCTTGAATATGAACTCAGTGAAGCATCAAATTGTCTATATGTATCTAGGAGACAAGAGAAACACATACATTTGTTAGGCTAGGTAACATAGCTATAACAAATAGGCCCAAAGTTTCACACTGTAGAAATGTATCCCTTACTTAATGGTCTCCAATTGATTTTTAGGTTTCCTGCTTTGTGCACAGTTTGGTCTTGCAAATAATGACTATATCATTTAAAAATGTAGTTTTCTGAGTCTTCTGTGATCATTGCTGTCAACTCTTTAGCCCACAGAGAGAAAATCACGGGGATGTGAATGGGAGGCTTGAGGCCCAGTGCTACTGTTGGAAGGGACAAGTCTGTTCACATGGTCTGGTGCAAAGGACACTAGAATATGTAGCCTTGCCATATGCCCAGGAAGAAAGAGAAATGGGTGTTGTTGGTCAGTAATAATGGCAATCAGAGTTCTTAGTGAGGAACTGTTTTATACACTAGTGAAGCCCAAACTCACTTTTTCTCATGGTAGTTCTAGCATGCTAGCAGAGCAGGATCCAAGGTTGTATGACAGGTGCGCCCAGACTGATGGGTGAGCCATTCAACCCAAAAGGGTGGTTCCCTGAATTTTTTTCCCTTTTGTGTATCAATTCCAAAATGATATGGTGTCTAAGCTCTGAAAACAGACAAAAACATAACACTAGACTCTCAGAGGACATGTCCTGCTGAAAAAACTATCTTCTTCCCTTTACTTTGTCTTTATCCTAACAATTGTTCCTTTTATTACCAGCCCTTCCCTCCTAACTGGTACTTATGTATAATTGAAATATATGTTCACATACAACTGGATGAGGAAAAACCTTATTTTTCTTATTCCATATGTAAGACGGAATCCAGTGAACAACTGGAACCACAAGAACCACTGAAGTTTCTAACCATCTCATGAACCTGGCCATGCCATGTTTGGGCTTCCCTTGCTTGGTGGTCTTGGGAAAAACACCTTGTATCACTGTCACTTGTTTTCTTTAACCTTTCCCTCTATAAAATGGAGCAATTGCAGGGCTCTAGGGAACAATTTAAAGTACTTAGAAAAATACGGCATTCAGTAAGTCAGAGCTACTATGGTTTACTTTAGGTGTGGTCATAGAAGAGAATGGACAATGATATTTTGTTGTTCTAAATAGCAGAGAGAGAGAAAGTTGGAAGCCTTCTAAGAAAATGATATGGAAAATGCTGGTTGACTAAACTATGCTTAAAAGGATCAGACTGGCAAAAAATGTATAATTGAAATTGGGTTGAAATGGCAGTAAAAAATACTGCACCTTGGTTCAAATTTTATAGTTTATATTGTTATCTCATATTTGTTATTAGTTACACCCTTGGCTATTTCCAGTGAGGAAACTATGGTTCAGAAAAATTCAATAACTGACTGAAGGGAGTACATCTATTAACTGGCAATATCAGGAGGTTAGTCTCATCTTTTTGTTGGCCTGTCACCCTCCATTGCAGGCTGCAGGAAGCAGTGATGCCAGGATGTTGTGCTGTGGCCTTGGGGATGCCATGGACAAAACTAAAACAGTGGTGTGACATGACAGAAGTGTACAATTTGGAAGGTTAGCCTGATAGCAAAGAAGATTATTGCAGCCCTCCTTGTAGAAAATAATAAAGACCTCAGAATAAGGCTGTAACACTAGAAAGGAGAGAGAGATAGGAGAACAGTTACAAATGAAATCTAGATGGGTCTTTTGATTGAGTTTAGCTGTTGAGTCTTTTTCCTTGGCATCTTGTTGGTTCCTATGTGTTGAGACCAATTTGGCAGGGTCTGCTGTGTTTTTATTCTTCTATCTTCCTCTTTGTACCACTTCTTGGCAATTGTTCTATGTTTGAGATTCATTGGGTTTTCTCCACAATCAAAATTAATCTTTGGAATGGTGAAGTTCTTTCTCTTATTCTCAACTTGGGTATTATTTCACAATGTTGAAAGGAAGTCTCTTAAGGAGCAAATTAAAGCAGTCATGTATCACCTATCTAATCAGTAAAAATGACCTGATTAGTCCTACCACAAGTTCGGATTTTTAAGAAAATCATTCCAGTGGTAGTTCAACCGTGATTTGTTTTTCATGTGCATGCATGTTCTTGTGATAATCCAGATTATTTCCTAATTGGCATCGGAACGATGCTGAGCTCCCCAAACTTGAATGTCTTGCCAGCTGTTCAGTGATAGGGCCTTATAAAACTAAAAAGTTAATATTCATATAACAGAATATGAGTTACTATTCTTGATAGCTGTAGGCAGGTGGGAAGAAAACCATTGGACCCCTTTGGACTCATAGGTTGCTCTTATCATTTACATGACATTTAGTAATTTTTTTAAAAAGAAATAACATTTTAGCATTTTTTTCCTTTCCTCCCAGAAGGGAGCTAATTTCCTAATCTCTTCCTAATCCTTTCTTGTGAGAAGCCAGCATGGGGTCTTAAAAATAAACCAGTCTTGTATTTAAGAGTGCCCATTCCTGTTTTTCAGCTTCTTTTCCCAAAAACAAAAGATCCTGAATGGGGAGAATTTATTTTCAATGTCATCCAGGTCGTTTGTGGCTGTAATATTAGCAATTTAAATGGGGAGTTGTTGAGGTGTCCAGAATGGCACTTTTTTATGATACCACCCAAAGATTTGTTCTTGATTAGAGCATACTGAATAAGATTTTCACATTGACCAGCAAATCCTCCAAAAACCACTCACATTGTTCGCATCGCACCTTGCTGGGCCACTGAAAGTCACAGTAATTGCTTAGCAGATTAGCTGCCCATATAGGATCAGTGCAGACAGACTATAGTATCTTCATTTTTTAGTCAACATATTCAAAATCTAAGTACCATATTCTAACATATTCTGAAGCCACCATCTAGTAGTTATATCTGACCTAAGATTAATTCTTTAAATAGTAATTTTTAGAACATGATATATTCTATTTCCTGATGCAAAACAACATATGCTGGTTGTGTGGAATTGAATATGTAATAGTATACATATTCAAGTAGAGATGGAAAAGGCATTTATTATATTTGTAAAGTATACTTATA
Source organism: Uropsilus gracilis (assembly GCA_004024945.1). NCBI lineage: Eukaryota > Metazoa > Chordata > Mammalia > Eulipotyphla > Talpidae > Uropsilus > Uropsilus gracilis. Next base: position 9,269 of record PVHY01002381.1, on the reverse strand, counting down.
GAATAAAAATAGTAATGGGATAGCAACTAATTCAGAATACTGTAGCTATCAAAAATTAGAACAATGTCTTAGGTAGTAGAATAGTTCATGAATGTCTCAACTTATAAAGAAATTAAAGTGGAGAAATTTATGTTATATATTTGCTTGATTTATTATACCACATTTTGAAAATAACTTTTCTTAGCAAACAACTTTGGCTTTTTAATCAATAAATAGGAATATACCCCTTACATTGTTTTGCTTTCAGTTTAGAAAACTAAAATGGTGAAAGAAATGGAATGGAAGGACAATATGTGCAAGGGTGTGGAAGTAGGGACCAGAGATACAATAAACACAGAAATGAGTCTTCTCTGCATGCTTTGCTGGTATATTTTAGCAATGAAGAAAAACTGCTTCCTTGTTAACACTTGGTACTATTTGTAGTTGTTCTTATAATAAAAGTGAAATAACTTAATGGATATTCTTCTCAGACTACATAAGATATAATGTTTGGCATTTGTGGGTGGCATGAAAACATAACTAAATCTATTGGGATATAGCACTAGAAATGCTACATAAAAAGAAAAGATACTGTAGTGGTCAAATAAGTAGGTTAGCTTTCAAGGTCCTAAAGTATTCTGTTTTTATCCTCAAAAACCATTCTGAACCCCATTTTAAAAACCTAAATGGATAAATAGGTATTCTTAAAAAGTTATTTAAATTTTCTGTTTTTGAGGCTCAAAGGTCCATGGGCATTCTGAAAGTAAAACTTTTGAAAAAATAGATTAAAGGGGGTTAAGAAAAATCATATTTGAAGCAGCCTAAATTCCGTGTGTTTGAGGGGAGTCATGTTTACCATTAAAATTAGATTAAATTGCCATCTGAGGCTAAGAAAGAATTGGAAGTCAGTGTATATCCCCTTCAGAGCAGTTTTGTGGTACTTATTGAAGAGTCAATATCAAACATCATGTACTCATACTAGAATTAGCACTTTATGTCATCATAAAGTTTCTCCACAAAAAAAGGTGACAAAATAATCTAAACAATATGAACTTCACTCTGGTCTTTGAAAAAGGCATAAATCATGTAAAAAGCACCCACAACCTTCCTAGTGGGAGACTGTAGGAAGTCACTGTGGTGTCCCTGGTAGAAATGATAGCATGTTAATACCCTGTAGTCTTCATATTAGGGCTACCCAAAATTTAAGACTCCATATAAAGAATTTACCACAAGAGCAATAGTAGATGAAACTCAGTACAGTAGGTTTCTGGCATATTGCAGTTCATTTGTGGGTAACAATCACAAAGGATATCCTGAAAGCAGAAAGGTGGACCAGCAAATAGCACACTTTTCAAATTGTGCTCACAAACTTGCCCTGTTTTACAGGTTACTCTACCCAGGACACACACCCAACTATAGTACCCCTCTCCTGCCTGAGTCACCACTTGCTTCCTGGCATAACTCTCCTGACTCATTCAGTCAGTCTCCAGTCTATGGATACATACATGGTAGTGTAGTGGCTACCGAGCTGTCATCCCTGTCTTCAGAGAGATTATGGAAAGTGGTTGTTGGGGAGGGGGTGAGTGAATCTTGGACAGCACCTCTTCATTGGGGCAGAACTATTCTGAGCTAATGCACTAGATTCATATACAGAGAAACCCCAGACTCTCCAAAAGTAAAGCAATATTAGAAAAATAGTAAGTCTCCCTTTATTATTTATGAGAAGCATTTTCTGTTTGCTGCAGTCATTTTACTAGTAACAAACAGCCATAATGGATGTTAATGGCTTAACACTAATACTATGGGTCAGAAAAACTAACCAAGACTAGCAAGAAATATTCAACCAAAAATTAAATGTCAAAGTCCTACCCTAAATAAATTAGAACTGGGTTATGGGTGTTAAATTACACTGCGAAGCTTACTTTGTAGCTGGCCAATGTTGAAATGCAGTTTTGTTCTTCTTAAATATATAACCCTAAGACCCATCACTTGAGCTCTTAGGAGTTTCTCCAGTTTTCTGAGAAAAATTAACATTAACATGGGCAAAGCAGTGTCTGATGTACATACACTAACTTATATCTAGGTACTGATTGCTTAACAATTTCTAGTACCTTCTTTTCAAATAAAGGTGATATGCTGAGGAACCTTCCAAGACTTTTGCAAATATACTTTAAGCTTTATGTTTTGTCTCTTAAATGTTTTTTATTTGCAAATTTCACTCAGTCTTTCTTAAACCTTGATTATTTCTGTTGTAGTAACTACACCTTCTGCCTATATTCCTGAAAGCCTAGGAGTTCTTGATCATATGTCCTTTGTGTTCCTTTAGCACATATTTCTGTCACCTTATTTCCTGAAAATTAGTAACTAAATCTGGAAGTGTAAATAGATTCAGGTGTTGTGATTTTTTTTGTTTTAATTTCTATTTTGTGACTTTAGGGTATATCCTTTCAGTAGAAGATGCCGAATACCTAGCTGCTGAAATTTTAAAGTCTAAAATGTTTGGCCAGATTCCTTTACAATCGTTTATTAGAGTAATTTTACTATTTTTGCATCTCCTCCTTCTTGACTCAAAGATTGTCAACTAGAAAAAAAAAAAAAAGACTGTCAACTGGGAGGAGAAAAGTCAATTTTTAAAAAAAAAGTTGTTAATTCTTTAATTCAATTGAACCAAGTACATATAGGTTCAAAGTAAAAGGATCAAAAATGAAAGTATTGATAGTTCTTACTGCAAAACCTAGCCATGGCTATGTTTAATCAAGCAGAGTTTTGAGAATGGATGTGAATTACTTTCTGCATTTTAAGGTTTTCTCAAATATCCCCCCCCTTGAATAAATCTAGTATTATGCATATTCTTGATTAAGTTTCCCTGAGTAGCCTGGCAGATGCCATGTTCCTCTATTATTTTTTAAAATATTCGAATGCATTTCAGTTTACAGATATAGTTTTAAGCTAGTGAGCTAATGTCATTACTCTATAGATATTCTTGATGCTTGGTGGTTAACTATTTTTAACTTTTTTAATGGTGTGCTATTGTTTTACATCCTTGTTAATATTTTGACAGTATAACATTTCTCCTGTCAGATGTAGTCACTGTAACTCTTCTACCTGGTGGTTAACTTTAAAGACAGATCCAAGGACTTTCCTTAAAGTTTAAGATTAACCTTACGTATTTTTCTTAACTGATATTATCCTTGCTAATCTTTGTAAGAATATTTGTTAGAAATTTATGCACAATATACATATACTGTAATCTTTATTTAGAGGGAACTCTCGGTTTTAGGGAACAAATGCTATTCTCACATCAGGAAGTGAAGAATGAAATATATCACTCACTTCCCCCCATCAGTCAGAAGCTCAATCAAAGTTGCTATTTGTGTAAGAACTGAGGAAGAACAAAGAATCCAATTTTCTTTTTTATTGTGTTAGTCAATTATTTTATGTTAATATTCTTAAAGTGCTCCCACAAATTTATCCATTGACCTTGCTATAAATAAGATCTCTCTAAAGTGTATGTTATTCCTGAAATGCTAGAGGGCAGCATCATTTGGTGAGCAGTGTAAATATTCACGGACCACTTTATCTTAAAGGCACACATCTAGAATACATTTCAATAATTGCTATTGGTGCCATTACTTACCACCAGACATTTGTTGATACCGTTGGGCAAACTCATGTCTTTGCCAAGGTCCGTACTCATACTCCCAGGTCATTTGTAAATTGACTATAAGCAGTGGATTTTTGTTTGATTGCCTATTCATAACTGACCTTTTAATGATTAAATGTTATAGGCCAACCAGTACATGGGGCTAACTAAAGAGATCACACTACTTGAGTATGCAAGTAATTGATTTTATTTAAAAAACAAACACTTCTAGGTTTTAGTTGAATTCATGCAATACCTGTATCTTATCTGAATGGCACTACTTGTTTAGTTTTTATCTTTGGACTATGGACAACTTTGGCTGATTGTCTAAAAAGGGGGATATCCTGGTGATAAATGGCTCTGAACCAAGGTCAGCTTTTGGAGAAGCAATAGGAATCCTTCCTGGGAGTGGTCATAGCTCATGTTCCCAGTTTAGCTTCCACATGGATCAGCTATATAGATGAATGGACTCTTCAAAATATAGTCCCTTAAAAATACTGGCATAGGAATTTAGGTTTGCCCTTTAAATATCCTGAACATCACATTCCATTTGATTTGAGAATTTTAGTGCATCTTCTTGTAGCTAGGACCTGGGAGATCCCATGTCCATATTGACCTACAAGTATTGTAGTAATTTGAACCATTTGCCAGATATTTTGTCCAGAACTTTAAATACGTGAAAAAAATTCTCTTAAAAGCCTGCTTATTCCCATTTACTGATGAAGAACCTAGGGCCAAACACCCAACTTGCATTTCCACCACTGGTAAGTGTAGTCAGTTTCAGTCTGAACAGAACTGCAGAGCCTGAGATATGACCACACAAGTGTGTGCCCCCTGCATTCTCCTCTCCATGCAAGAATATCCTTGTCTATAGGTTATGAGCAGGATTATTTAGAACATCATCTTTTCTGTGGCAGGTAGCACAGTACCCTTGCTACTATCTTGTGTCTAGCACTGAATCTAGTTTAGTCAGGTAATAAGCTAGATATTTTGACCTAACTTCTAATTGCAAGGCTGTTTTCATTACTTGTCAACTGTGAGAATTCCTACAACTAAGTGTAGAAGCAAATGGCATAGACCGAAGGGAGTAATGGTGTTTTTATCTGGTGAATGAGTCTTAATGAAGTTAACCTTCTAAATTGCTATGGATTGCACTTATTAATAGTGCATTTTAACACCCCTTTTTGTGTACCCTCACACCATCTGAAATAATGCAGGGCAACAAGAGGTCATTGTTAGTTTTTCATTCTTCTAGTACCCACATGCATTTACAGACAATATTTACTGCAAATCAGATTATAGATTTTTAACAACTGAACTCAAGACTGGAAGAAATAACTCTCCAAATGATGAATTTCATGGTATTTCAGCATTTCTATGCACTGGTTTTTGTACAAGATACTTTTCTTGGTAAGCTCCTTTTTTTATACAACATTTTCAACTAGGTGAATGTCTAGAATAATAGCAGTGGTCAGGTTGAAAAGAAATCAAGAAACAGCAAAAGAGTAACAGTTTAGAGATAATACTGATGATTTGGGGATAGGATGGCAAACAGTTTCTTTGTATAATTCTAGATACAAGAGGAAAAGATTTTGAGGCAATGGAATAAAAGTAAGATCACTTGATAAAGAATGAAAGCATAATAATTATTTTGAATCTGACTACATTCAGCAGATTTCGTTATTTAAATTTTCTACATATTTTTGTTTTCTATTCAGTAAACATAATTTGTCTTTGTCTTATGCAAAACACCAATGGATCACCTAGTAGTGCAACAGGTTCCTGCATGTCCCCTACCTTTATGAATTAAATCAGTCATTTTCAATTTAATAACATCGACATAATTTAGGAGCAGGATTAAATTTCATTCTGGTGTGTGTGTATGTGTGTGTGTGTGTCTGTGTGTGTTGTCATGTATTTGTTTTGGTAAAGAACAGTTTGAGAAGTCAGTGTCTACTAATAGAATTTCCTAACCAAAAGACTTGTAGATGTGCACTTTCTTCATTGACAAGAAAAGGTGATAAAGCATTTCATTGTATTTTCTCTTTTAGGATTTTTTATTCTACTATTGAGTTTTTATTAGAAAACTAAATTGTAAAGCACATAAGATTATATTTTATGAAGTGCATGGCTCTGCCAAGTTAAAAAAATAAGTGTATGCTGACTTCATGCTAATTTTATCTACTATATTAAAATAGATAAGATTTCGTAAACAGCTATTGTAGGATTGGACTGTTCTTTAACTCATCACTAATTAACAAGCATTGCCTATGAACATGTTCAATACCAAATTAAGTATCTAAAATGACTTTAGAGTTCAAATGTTCACTTTTTTCCTAAGCCAGGTATCTAAGATTTTTTTCTATTTAACCAACACTGAATACTAACAATTAACTAAAGATCACATTTAATAATTTTTCCTCATTTGGAATTATTTGAAATTATTACTTCTTCTTGTTCTTTTAATCCTGCAGCAAACCTAGGGAAAGCCACTGTGGGTCCCAAGAATGTAGAGATAAAGATACAAGGACCTGTCCTAAGACAAGACCACATACAGCTGTGACGCAGTGGTCATTAACTCTGCTTGGAGGAGTCTGACAGTGGAAGCTCAACCCAGGCAGATGTCATGGGAAGCATCTCTATGCAGGGATGCAAGCTAACAGCTTGCAGCATTGGGCAGACACCCTCATACATTAATATGGCAGGGGAGACTGATCCTTTATCCCAGTTTTCTCCCAGATTTTCAGTAGTATGAAAAACTATAAGTAGGTTACTCATTTGGGAGGTTAGCAAGAGTCAGACATTTATGAACCTGTTACACTTGATGTGTTTAGAAGCTTCCTAATAGAGATCGGAGAATAAAATCAGATAGTGAGGCCCAAAGCATAGACCCCAGTGAAGGGAACTAATGCAAAAATAACCATGAAAGGGATGAATGAGGAAAAAGTGCTGGTGACCATTAAAGGTAGATATGCATCCCAGATCCAAGTGGAAAGATGTATTGTGATTGATTTGATATGTGGGTACAGTTGCAGTCTAGGATAGAAGAGAGTAAGCTATTTTTTGAAGCCATGAGTGTGTTGGGGTCTGGGAGGCAGTGTGAATAATAAGGAAAAGATGAAAACAGTCCTAGGGACCAACATTATTTAAGGGTTGGACAGATGACGGATAGTCATTCTAAGATGTCCAGAGAAGATTGATGATGTCACCAAGGAAGGGCAGTGTCAAGAAGAGAATAGACAGCAGTGGCAAGTACAACAGATGAGTCAAGTTCAGAAATGCAACATTTGACAGTGAGATGTTTCTTTGAAGTAGAGACAAGGTTAAAAATAAATTTTTCAGACGTGATAAAACAAAAAATGATGCTTTAAAAGCAATCCATTTTTATGACTACAACTCTAGAATTAGTTATTGTAAAACACAAAAAAATTAAGATTCAGTCAAAGACATGATGGTTTTACTATATCAGTTGAGGTGTAAAAATGTGTTCTTTCTTCCTTTAAAAAATATTAAAATAAATCATCAATTACAACTAATTACTGACTGTCACTTTCATGACATTTAGTTTGTATTGGGAATGCTTTCAAATTTGAATAGTATTAAAAGTGATTAAAAATGGAAAATAAAATCTAAATTTAGTGAAAAGAACTTCAATAGCTAGGATGTGGGAGCAGGTTGTATCAAGGTTGACTATCCTTCTGCTGCTTTCCTTTTAAGTAAAATGCTTGCAGTAGCATGGCTTTGTACTCTGCTAGCTCACAAGCAAATCACAACATTGCTGCAACTCAGTTTTCCAATCTCTAAAAGCAAAAGTAGTGTCTTCTAGAGTTCTGCTTTTCAAATCTACCATGAATTAGTGTGTAATGAAATGGAAAATGTCAGAGTACACTCCCCACTATGAGGAAAGTCTTATTTTTCCCAAAGTTAAATTTCAGCTTCCAGCTGAGAGAGGGAGAAAGACAGAAATAGAGATTACTAGATTATGATGTTTGAGAAACACTACTTTAATTGATTAGAGTCACTTCCCACCCTAAAATTTTGCCAAACTGTTCTCTTGGTGTAGTAAATGTTTCATAACAATACTGTGAAGTGGTAGGTATAAAAACTGTTAAGGAATGACAGCTAGTAACAAAAAAGAAAAACATATAGAGGTAAATAAGGCCAACATCTGTGTTGTATTTGACCACAAGACTGAACAAGCCTTTAAAATTTATTAGTATTCCAACTAGCAAGTCATTACTGTAATTTATGAAGAAAAGTTAAAGTATGCTATATATTAACAAACAATGGAGTAATTCTTTTGATGGCCATATAAATAAGCAACCATATCAAGAAGAAATAATGCTTTCAAAAATAACAATACCATGGCACACAAATTCCTGGCAATTAAATAAACATGAGTTTCTTCTGCACTGCCACATAAAAAAGATTCATTGACATGGTTATGAGACAAGTTAGTGTGTTTTTATTGGCCTGAACTAGAGGGAGTAAACACCTTAGACAGGTGTTTTGTTTTAGAAGCAGCTGTTGGAACTTCCCGTATTGGTTCAGTCTGTCTGCTCTAAGGAATGTTTGAGCATTTGGGTTCTCCAGAAAGGTTACTGATATTCACAATCCTGTGCCTGGGCAATTGCCTATAAATCCAAGATTAAATGAGAGGTTTTTTTAAACCTGTGAACTATTTTTAATCTTCTGAAACCCATGACATTTCTTAGATTTTAGGATCATATTAAGTGGGAACAATTTTAAAGTGCAAAGGAGTAGGAATCATCACAGAAAATTTGAGAGGAAGTACTTTCATTTCTTCCTCTCCTTGGAGCTCTTGGACAGGTGTTCATCATGCCTTTTACCATTCTCACCCCTGACTTTTGGCAATACTTGTTAAGTGATTCTACCACTGTCAGTCAGCTGGCACAGTAGGCAGGAGATTTGAGGCCAGCAGTGTCTTCCTGCCAGACTTTTCCAGACATTCCTGGTTCTCTTCCAGGCCTATGAGAAGATACACCATAGGCAATACATGAGGAAGGTACAGGCTGTGCCAGCAAGGTGGCAGTGTTGTTAGGGTGGGTAGAGCTGGCAGAGTGGGCAGAGCTGGCAGAGTGGGCAGAGCTGGCAGAGTAGGCAGAGCTAGTGGAGGTGTTGGCTCTGCCTCCAGGAGGCCACAGCTGTTTGGTCAGTGGCAGATGCCAGAGATTCTCTGTTCCCATCCCTTCATCCCAGACCCTGTTCTCTCGGAGGCATATAAGCACATATGATTCTGCCAATTAAGATGAGAAATTTTTTATTCAAACTAAAATATGCTTGCCATCTAGTCAACTTAGTAGATGAGCAAACTGAGACTCAATGAGATAAGGATACCAGTTATGTCAGCAGAGCAAGGATAAGAGCTGATGTCTGATGTAGGACTCACCAGCATTTCCTGCTACACGCCAAAGGTCATGAGGAAATGGAACTTGAGGTTTTGATACTCAAGGCCATGATGGACTTTAGATACACGGACGGTGGGAAGTAACACAGGCAGGTCTTAAGCTTGAAATGATGACAGTATGTTCAAAAGATAATATAGAAAAATAGAACCTTTATGTTGGGCAGCATTTGATACCAAGAATATTATTTTCTCTGGATTTTGTGTTCTTAACTATAAGAC
>PVHY01002380.1:0-128402 GCA_004024945.1 Uropsilus gracilis | reverse complement strand
GGATGTTTATTTCAATGATAATGAATGAAATGTGAATTTTGGAAAGGCAAAACACTTAGCCTTCAACAATGCAGAAATCCAAATGAAAACTCAAGTCTACAGTCTTATTACAATTCAATTTATACTCAGTTTCCTAGGCTGTATTAATTCATACTACATATTGCAACTATTCCATACATTTCAGTGCACTTTATAAAGTTCAATTGTTTAAACTGTAACTTATAAGAAGGTATTTAGACCAATTGAGTAATTAAATAATTTGCCTGCTGTCATATCTATTTAAAGACTGGTTTATAATTCTAGACAACCCAATTTCATCATTTTAGATATTTTATATTTGTCTTCCATAATTATGATATTCCATTTTTTGCTACCATAATTCTTTCCATCTGTTGCTTAAGTTGCCATTAAGGTAGCTAAACAACAATATTTAACAGTCAGTTTTCACCAAACTGTAAATATCCAGGCAAAATTTCTGGCAGCTCACCAAAAGAGATAAGACAAAGAAAGTTAAAACCCTGTACAAGTAAAACAATGGAAGGTTTGCTGTTACTTGTTGAGAAATGTACCAGAAGATACAAGATAGTGGAAGAAATTAGATCAATGGAAGCTGAAAACCAAGAAGCAGAATTTTAATGGTATAAGCGCTAGGTTTTTTTCTATAGATTGTATCATTTTTGAGTTTTAAAAACTATGGATTGGTTTGTTAATGAATATTTTGATGTACTAGGAATAATCAAAATGGGGTATTAAATTGAAAGAAACTTAGTAAGCTCAGTAACTCAGTTGGATGTCAGATCAAAGACATTCCACTTTTCTAAAATTAGGTCACAGAAAATCGACAAAACATACTTCTAACAATCTGAGTGAGATGCCAACTTCACATGCCTTGGACTATTATTTTCATTAAGTTTATACTGGCTTAAACTTCACCTTTCTTGGATACACATTTTTCCTTGCTCCATAACCTTTCCCTTGGATTGGCTGAAATTGTACTCCTGAAAATTTCCAGATGTCATTTTTTTGCAATATTAAACTTTTTCAAGTTCTTTTCTCCTTGAACTTCCCTGATAGGTATATTTATCTTTTATTTCTTATTCAATCTCTATCATTTTTTTCTTCTACCTTGAGTATCCCTTGATGAACACACTAAACCCAAACAGCTCCACATAGTTAGTTCCTACTGATTCTATCCAATAAGATACATGTATCTGGTCAACTATCTCCCCAATATAAACAAGTCCAAACCTGAACTCACTCTCTTCCAAACCACTCCTCTCTTCCAATTAAACAACCTCCTTTTTCCGACTCTGTCAGTGGCCCATAGCTCTCCCAATTATAAAGACACTTATATTTACAGTCATGTTTTGCTTCCATGTCATCTTCAAAAAATTTTTACTTATATAAACAGAATTAGGACAAGATCTGCAAAAAATAAAAAAGAAATATGCCACCAAAAAAATAGTGAATATTGAAATATTAGGATATCTCAAGTATTACTATAGTCTGACAGAGTACTTGAAATGTGTTCTATTAAAAACACAGTTGTATGGTTATCATATTTGATATGATATGAACCAGTTGTTTGATTATCATATAATCAAAATAATTGTCATCCCCATCTTAGCAATTTTACTTTCAAAGCCATTCTTTCCTCTCTATTCACAAATACCACTCTAGTTCAGATTCCCACCACCCACGTGTCCCAACAAATCTTGCCCTTCTTCCAATCTATGAACCTCTAACAAAAATAAATGTAAAAAACTTACAATGCTATTTATTTTAACTGAAGACTTCATAGACTCTTCAGTTTCCTCACTCTGATATATTACTTAGCATATACATTAGTTATTACTTCACTCCACCCTTAGCAATTGGATTCAAGAGCCCTTGTACATCAGATTTATCCTTACAATTCATACCTAGTAAATACAACCTTCAATACAGCTTTCTTTTCATTCTCTCATATTTTTCCCTATAATTTTTCTTTTCTATCAAAGTCGTAGAACTGATTTTTGTTTTCATCTTATCTATGGCAATGACATCAAGAGGCAGCTCTAATCCTTAGTATCAATAAGAACAAAAAAGATTACTGATAAAAGGAATAGGGGGAGGGAGAGAATGGTTTAAGTCATTGGCACGAGAGTTTGGGTGGAGTGTGAGTGAAAAAGGCACATATATAGATGTAAAACTGTATCCTTAAAATTATGCTAAGTGTGTAAATGACTGACAAATTCTTAAAAGATTACTGATTATTGTTCTAAACAACAGTTAACATTAAAAAAGACTCAGATATAACAAAATGGGAAGCAGAAAGAAGAAGACCTTAGCTAAAATTGTAGTTGGAGTCAAGGCTCCAAGACTCCAACTACAATTTTAAAATAAGTCAGCAGTCTATCCTTGTTCTGACATAAGACCTGAAACCATAAAATATATAGATGAAAATACAGGTAAAACACTCCAAGACTTAGACTTCAAAAACCCTTTCAGGACACATCTACAGATGCTAAAAAGAAAATAAAGGAAAACATAAACAGCTGGGACTACATCAAACTCAAAAGCTTCTGTACAGCAAAAGAAACAATAACCAAAGCAAAAAGAAACCCAACCAAATGAGAAAATTTTTTGCCCTCCATACAAGTGATAAGGGTCTGATAACAGATCTACAAAGAACTCACACAACTTAACAAAAACAAAGCAAAAAACCCAGTCAAAAAAACGGGATGATGAGCTAAAAAGATACTTCTCGAAAGAAGAAATACAAATGGCCAATAGGCATATGAAAAAAATACTTGACATCACTAATAATCAGGGAAACATAAACTGAAATCACAATGAAATACCATCTTATTTCAAAAGATGGGCCCATATCAAAATGGGCAACAACAAATGTTGGCAAGGATGTGAAGAGAAATGAACAATTTACACTGTTGGTGGGAATGTAATCTGGTCCAGCCACTATGGAAAGCTGTGTGAAGGACCCTCAAACGACTGAAAACAGAACTACCATTCAACCAGCAATCCAACTTCTAGGAATCTACCCAAAGTTCACCAAAACACTAATTCAAAGATTCTGAGCTAGTACAGTGAGTCTGAACTTGTTGGGTATGAAAGTACAACCTTAAAGATACATAGAAAGCCCTGCCCACATTGAAGAAAGAAGAGTTGAAACCCAGAGCAGAGGACTATCTGGGGGTACCACAGATAAGAGCTGCTCTCATTCCTAACCCCCAATGCCCAGCACAAAAATGTTCACTCACTACAGACCCCACCAGAAGAAGTAGCTGAAAATCAGTTCTCCCTGATAGGCACTGAAATCTACTGAAAAAGTAGAAGCACTGCACTCTGAAATCACTTCAACACAAATTTGAACCCAACACACCAATTACATAGGAAGATGGAAAAATATGATTATATTTTGTATCCGCAAAGGAAAACACAACAGAGAAAACAAATCTCCAGAAACAGTCACAAAGAAATGGAAGAACTTTACTTCCTATAAAATAGATTTTAATCAGAAAAACACAAAGACACTAATTGGAAGAGATTATGCACTTCTATGTTCTTTGCAGCATTATTTACAAAGCCAAATATGGAGATAAGCTAGTGTCCTAAAATAGATGAGTAATAAAGATGCAGTATAGATACAAAATGAATACTATACAGCTATAAAAAGACAAGTCTCTTAGCATTTATGACAACATGGCTGGAACTGGAGGGAACTCTACTATGCAAAATAAGTCAGAAGGAGAAAAATATCTTATGTGTTACATGTTACTTATGTGTTACATAGAAAAGCAAAATAAAGGGTCAAATAAAACTAATAACAAATCTTAGAAATCTGGCAGTAATAATGAGTAGAGCAAGAGGAGAGGGAAGAGAAGTTGGGAGGGAACACAATTGGACTATAGTGAATTATGGGTGTTTTGGTTGTGGGTGTGTAGTGGTGAAAACTCCTAAATCACAATAATGTTTTAAATCAATGTTACTTAAGGGAAAAAACAAAGGAATATGTTTTATTGATATTTAAGTAATTACAAACCTCTCCCTGTTTCTTCTTTTTTACAGGGCAAAAGTTTAGCATACACACACACACGTGCGCGCATGCACGCATGCACACACACATATACAGTATAGATTTTGTGAGACTGCAAAGAGAAGTGACAAAGATGACTCCAAAAAACTGAAAAGTATTCTTTACATTTAGGATTTCTCTTCCTTTCAGTTTTTGACCTGTATACTGTCCTTCCTAAGAGAAAACTAAATAAATCAAACAAAAACAGAGCATTTATATCCTTTCACTGCTCAGTGTTTACCATATTGAATGTGTGTCCTCATTCAGAACCCTACCCTATACATACTGTAAGGTGTCTGGTTTGCTTTAGCAGAAATCATTTTCTATAAGCTTTCCCTTTCTTCCACTCTTTTATTACAATTGAATCTTTCAAAAATGTGGTCCTCTCTGCACAGTCTCTGGAAACATTTTTTAACAGTAGAAAGTCAGATATACCAACACAAGGCTAGCAAGACAGTTACTCATTGAAAGAGTGTTTATAAATAACCTATGATAGACAATTTCAACCTTCATCAAAATCATTTTTCCTAGAAAATAAAGTTTTTGGAACTGAAAACTTTTTAAAAATACTGATTAAACAAGTTTCTAAAAAATGTTAAATGTGCTAATGAAGACCTTAGACACTAAAAAGCAGTTTTGGGATGCAGAGCATCCCAGACTTATCTGATCAGCATTACTTTCAATAAATACCTATTTGCCATTTCACAAAATAGTTTAGAAAAAGTTACACTTGGAGAATGAATGAAAAGCAGATTAAACCTATTTTGGAGAGGAAGAATTAGAAATCACCTCTTAAAAGAACATCCAAAAAGGCACAGAAGATGCCAAGTGTGAGGAAGTATAGGGCAGTGCTTCTCAACTTGCTCTTTTATGTCACCTACTCACTTGGCTAGTCTACCTGCCCTGCACTCCCGGCTAAATCTACTCAGGCCACTGCTGGTCAGATAGGCTGAGGAGAACTATGAGGTGAGGGGAAGCTTTTGCGTAAGAAGAAAGGTAATGGGCATCTCACCCCACCCAGACCTCCTTTCAAATATTTCATTTTAGCTCTCTTTTTGCTTAAGCAAATAAATATGTCCTGCCAGTCACATTTTTCTAAAGATAAAATCCTTGAGAATAAAAAAGCCTTACTTTTCTGTGTAGTCACAAAGTGTCTCAAGTTTGTAAACTTTATTACTGTCCCACTTAAATGACTTAAATGCATGTTTGAAACTAAATCAATGGCTTTATTTACTACCTAAGTGTGAGTGGTTAGGTAAAAGTACTTAAAAGTTGGAAGAGTTTTTTAACTTAGGAAGCAACAATGTTTTTAGCCCATCATGAGACTGGATGGCATGAACTTTAAGTTTTATGCATAAAATTCACTTGTTTTTAAGAATTTATTCATGCTCTTATAGCCTGCCAAATTTGATCCCACTTGTTAGGTGACCAAGATTACTTCTTTTTTGTCTTCTGCCTTGTCACCAACCATTCCTACTTCATGGATGTGTACTTAGGGAAAAAGCTGCTGCAAAATTTTCTATTTTCACTCAGTGTCTCAGAATATACTGTTTGCAATTCAGGGTAATCTTAAATCCCACAAACCACTTCCCTCATCCTATTTACTACTACACCTCTCCTTAGTCAATTAGATGTGTTTATCTCCCCATATACCTTATCACCCTGAATAGTCTGTCATTGCCTGACTCTAAATTTCTTTTTCTCTTTAAAAAATGGCAGGGCTAATTTACCTCCAAACCATATCGCTATAGATTTTGTCCTCAGTAACTTACAGAAAACACCAAACAAAAATGTCACTTTTAAAGAAGTATACTTTTTCCTTTTTATTAATTTACTTACTTTTAACAAAACAGTATTATCTTACATCCATGTTTATTTTTACATAACATAGGATTTCTCTACTCAGGTGTGGTTACCATAGTTCTCCCACCATCTAAGCACCCATAGTTCTCCACCATAGTCCATGTACTCTCCCCAGTCCCATTTTCTCCCCTCCACTTCATCTGACTCTTCCTCCCCTCTAGGGTACTCAAAAATCTATAGTCAGCTTTTAAGTTTGGTTTCAAATTTGTTTTTGTTAGACATTTTTTGGTTTATCTTTATTCCACATAGTAGTGAATATTCCAGGTACAAAGTAGAGATACTATTTTGTTTTCTAAAGAAAGAAAACTATACAAAAGCTTAAATTCCTTGCCTGAAGTCCCTTGAAGATCGGTGACTTCTTAGGAAAGAGGATAGCTAAGAAGAATCAAATTCTTCTGTCCAACCCAATCAATGCACCCATTGTCTTTAAGGAAAAGGGGGAGGAGAGAAAGAACAGTTCTTGGCAGTATATCACCATCAAAGGCCCAAATTGTTCACATATACTTGGATAAGTGCCCAGAGCTTTTAGACTCAAAGACATGACATATTCAGACAGCTGAAGGGCACAAAAGGGACCAAAGTAGTGAACTGAGAGAAAAGTGCCCTCATCAAGGTCTGAAGCGGAATCTGGCTTTGGAGGCGCAAAAGCAACAACACCACACTCCAAAGGAACCATCTGAAACGATAAGATGAAACCCACTCGTTGCCACACAAAGTACCCAGACTTGTCCTCTTGACCCATTTGCTAACAAATTTGTGTAATCTTTTCAGAGCTCTTCCCAGGTACAAAGAGTCAGAAAATAGCATTTGCTGTGGCTCTACTAAGTGCAAGCCACAGAGTAAAAGCAACACTGAAGAAGCTGCACAACTTAGAGGAGTGAAACAACTCTCCTGAATCACCAAGCCAGAATCCAGAAACAGGTCTGTCTAGAAAAGTCCATTGCTTTTCCACTATTTCACTGTACTGATCTCACAACAGAGTCAAAACACTGACTTGAAGCTCATAATGAGAATGATTTTATCCACATTGAAAGAAGAGTTAGCATACTTTTTCCATAGAGGGCCAGAGAATATTTTAAGCTATACTAAGCCACATATAGCTTCTGCTGATTATATGTCATTGTTGTCTCTTTTAACCCGTTAGACATTTAAACTATTCTTAGCTCATAAACCTATAGAAGACTGTCTACAGGTCACAGTTTGGTGGTCAAGGGTCAAAGACTCTAGTGGATGAAGAACTTAGTAATGAAATTCTTGCTTTACCAAGGTGCTTTTCATTACAGCATGGAGAGAAAACAAGCTAACAGTGGATCTGTATTGAACCTAGCTATTTCACTCTCATTCCACTATTAAATAAAATGAGAGGAATAATAAAATGAGAGCCTAATAATAATTAGGCTTCTTAAATAATTTTAGAAACTACATGGTATTTTATTTATTTCCTCATTCTACTTCTATGTCTTTGCATATCTGAAACTAGGTATTCATCTGTCACTGAAGTAAAGCTTTCTGTAATCTAATTAAAACTATTCAGAGGGCCATAACATAATGAACAGAAATCTAACGCAAGGTCAGAATACCGTGGGCTCTTTCAACAGGATGAAAAGTCTGTGAGGTTTTTTAATTTGAAGTTACAGAAAGTTGGGCTGGGCATGGTGGCTCATGCCTGCAAGTGGCAGCCTAGGAAGCCACAGCCAGGGTCAGGGATTGCGGTTCAAGTCCCACCGAGAGCACACAGCAAGACCTAGTTCCAAAAAAATATAGGTGGGTGTGGTGGCACACACCTGTAATCCCAGCTACCTGGGAAGCTGAAGCTGGGGATTGCTTGAGTCTGTGGTACCCCGGGCAATGTGAGCCTGTGGTTCCATGGGCAAAAATAGAGAGACCTAGTCTCAAAAAAGAAAAAAGAAAAAAGGAATTACGGAAAATATTTACATTTACATTATAACACTGATAATACAGGTTTTTGAACACTCCCTGCAACTTGCAATAACCAACAAGTCAACCTAACAGATGTTGTAAACTAGATTCAGTTCATCAACACTAGAGAATATAGTGAGATGAATTTTCAAATGACATTCAGATTTGACTACCCAATGCAAAAAAAAAAAAAAAATTAATGACTTGCAACTTCTTTAATTCTCTTTTTATATACTGAGTTTTCATCCAAGACCTGCTTGCCAACCAATTCTTAAGCACCTACTACCAATGTGCCCTAAGCTGCTGGCCCACTTCTGCCTGCCTGGAACTGGCTGCTGTAACTTTAGTGCCAAGTTCAAGTGCCTCTGGTTCAAAGACTTTCAACTCGCTGATTCATTCCCAGCTGCTTGGTAGCTACAGAGTGGAAACAGGATGGCCACTGGGGACCAATTTAACAAGTGTTAAATTCACTTCTGAGCTAAACAAATTGGAAACCAAGAAGACTCCAAATTCCAAAGATCAGCAACACCTTACTTCATACGGCAATATGTGAAACTACACAGCCCATCTTGGAGGTAAATATTTACAGGTCAATTTTAATCAGATGAAAAGCTAGCAAACTGGGACAGGAAAGAGAACAATAAATGGAACTATCTTCTTGCAATCCTCTCTTGTGAAACCTAGGACTATGAGGCCTAGACCTACTAACACAGATAAAACAAAATGACCAAATGCAAAAACTAACTACAGGATGCAGTCAAACAAGGAGAGTGCTTCCCTATGTACAAAGGATATAGCAAACTGCCATGATGAAGACCACCAAGAAGAGGAATCAGGTATCAGTTTCACCAAAGGACTTAGATGTATGCCAGGTATTATGTATACAACATATCATATAACCACAATTAATTGTAAGACGGGAAATAGCACCCCATCCCATTTTATAGATGAAGATCTGAGGGTAAGACAAAAACCCATGGTCATAAGTACCAACATGTTGGCAGGGCCACCATGTGAATTGAGTTTGTCTGGGATCATACTTGCTGTTTTCATTTCATTGGGTTTTGTGTCCTACAGAAGAAATACCAGAGCAAGGAGTAGATTACATTTGGGAGTCAGACAGAAAGGTTATAGTGGTAAGCACCAGGGCTCCAACCTCAGGCAGGACCCTACCATTTGATGGGAAAGATGGTGACGCAAGTGCCACTGTTGCAGATAACATACTCAACATCAATAATCTTCCCAAAGTTAGCTCCTAGGCCCAGCATTTCCCACACGAAGTTCAAATCTGTAACACAAGGGTAGGAAAGGTAGAAAGCTAAATTAAGACTCAGCCGGCATCTTGATCCCATAGGAGTGTGGAAAGGTAACCTGCACCCCACATCAACCAAGAAGCTGAAGCTGTGTTTACATGCCATCCTGCCTCTGGATTGGTGCAGCAACTAAAGTTGAGTCTTAATGTGAAAAACTCAATGGGAAGAAGAGGGAACAGCGACAGGGTTATGGAACAAGAATTGGAAGTCTTTTTCCTTTAGGGCCATGGTAATCAACCTTCCATTTCTTCACATCAGTGGCCTTCAGAAAAGGTCAAATATCCACAATCAAAGGAACAGAGGGAATCAAAATAATAATAAACTCAAAGTTTAAAAATAAAGTATTTTGCAAGAATTAGATCAGACTTTTGAACATAGAAACAAAATCTTATATTTGTTTCTGGTGCTAGCAGAGCTAAGCTTTGGGAGCAGACTCTGAGAACAGTGGTGTCAGGGACACCAATGTTAGCAGCGGGCATTCCTCCCCTACCCTTCCTCCTAGTACTCACCCTTCTGCAGGCCACTACTGCCACCTCTTTTTCCCAATCACTGGTGAAACATTTGAAGTTAAGCCTGGTTCAAGTGAGGTGAGAGGGAAGGAAGCAGGAGCAGTGAGCTCAAAGACAGATGTTCAGGAAGGTAAAATGTCCACTGGTAACCTTCCTTTCCTCCCCCAATAGTTTTGATTAGCCCAGTGGGAAAAATGAGTTGAATAAGCAGAAAATTTTGAGGAAATCTAAAATACTACACTGATATATTTTAATAATTATACTCAACTATATAAATCACTTCCTCAGTGAGGAAAAAAATGGACAGTTTGAAAAAAATCATTTGCTTCAAATACTAGAAATAAATCTCAAGAAGTTATCTGCTAATCCCACAGTTTTTAAAAACAAGAAACAATTCTTCAAACCTTCAGTTCTAAAACTCCCTTACTATTAAACCAAATGTTTACTACATCACTCTGGACAAACAAAAATGAAACAAAAACAACTTATTATCCATACACAGGCACACACAAAAATGCCCATTCCGAAATTTTCTCTCAGTCTATTATTATCCTACCAAACTGAAGTTAATCTCAAGTCAAACATATTCTTCAATTCTTTCACTAGTTTTTCCCTGTACCCTCTCCATATTAATCACCTTCAGACTAATCATTTAATTACTATATGGTGCAGCTAGTGCCACACTGTTTCATTTTATTTATTTTCCAACTAAGAGTCCCAAAATAAAACAAAGAAAAATATGCAGAAAGGAGAAGCAGTTTGTATTGTAAACTCAACAAATACCTAATCTAATTCAGAGTGGCTAAAACATAATTGACATTAATTTTAAATAAAATGCATCAAGACAGAAATGGCACATGGCTACACAACATAAATTACCAAAATTATAAAACGGTAAATGTACTGTACATGACACTGCTAATTCTCTGTCACCATTAAAGTTTATAGCATTACTTGACTGTGATAAGAAAAGCTGATTTCTCAGAGATAGCTCCCTACTTATTTAAATAACCATAGGCTATCAACCTAAAGTAAAAAAGTATCCACCCCAGGTAGTTTTTCCTAAAATAATCACCAATGTTCCAATCTCAACCTAAAAATTGGCAATTACACTTGTCAAAGTCCTAGAACAGGGATTCTCAACCGTGGAGCACACTGAAATCACCTGATAAATTCAACAATGGTGATACCTGGGTCCCACTCTCAGAGATTCTGAGTCATTAATATGTCTCCAGTGAGGCCTGAATACTGGGATTTTTTTTTTTTAAAGCCATTCAGGTGACTCATATGCAGTTAAGATAGAAAACACTCCCATTACATCAGACTAAAGTTAGAGTAGATAGATGCACACACAATAGGGCAATGAAGCTGGAGAGTTCTTCCAATGAGCCTATAGATTTACATCGGTGATGTAAATTAACCAAGTTTCTCGGTATAAGACAATAATTGGTTTAGCAAACTGACCAAGAGGAGTTGCTTTTGCTTTCCAGCTCTAGTTAATATGAAAATATACACTCAGTATTAACAACATCTTTCAGATTTTCAAGGTATGCTAGAGAATACAGGTTTTAATGTTCATCAGGAAAAACAAACAAGTCTTCCAGACCAGATACTATCATTGTATCTTTTTATCAAATTATGGGAAATAACTGAAGGAATTTAAAATCCAATTTACGTTCAAGGATATTTTAAATTTTGAGATTCATCTGCAGTGATATAGGCAGCAACCTCACAAACCCAAGAATACAAAACTTTCCCCACTCACAATGCTGGTCAAGATAGCACCCTACTCTTTGATTTCTCACATTCACTACTGGCCCTTCTTGCTAGTAACTGTAAGGGAAAAAAACAAGTTGGCTAATATTAAGACATGAGTAACAACCACACTTATTAGGCCCAGGATAATACAAATTACAGTCAGATCTATATTATATATGGCTTACAGATGTGTAATCAAAAATCACAGATCATCTGCCAAGCTAAATTAGGGTTCTAGCCCTACAAACCTCCAGAGGGTGGGAATACAGTCAGCTTGTCAAGGAGGGCAGTCTGACAAGAGCAGGTGGAAAACCCAGATACCAAGAGGTCATCCATCCATCCTGTTTTCCCTCCACCCAGGCTTCCTGAATAATCTTAGAATCTCACAATTAATCCAGAAGAGAATTTTATATTCTAGCTCCACAGAGCCTTTACAACTACACCAGTAGTATGAATGGTGAGATACTTCTTATGAAAACATTTTTACTAAACTTTTAACCAAAGCTGTTATGTTTCTTAAAAAAAAACAAACAAAAAACTTTTAAAAGTACATTGCCCAGGAAATATACTGCTGAGAGAAATGATCCTTAACTCAGGACCATCTCAGACACTGGACTCGACAGCAATGAGGCAGCAGCACCAGAAAGTGGTTCAGGACAACTGATTAACAGCTTTTTACAGAGACTAACAGCTCTCAGAGGTGACCCAGCACAGAGAGGGTGAAAAAACAAAGTTTCCTTAGTAAATAACATGTAACCTTGGGATGCAGTCCACATGTACAGAAGGGGGGGGGAGAGAGGAGGGCTGCCGCCACCGACTACCCACTGACCACTGCGCTGCCACAGTTGTTGCTGCCGTTGCTGTTGTGCTAGGGCTGGGGACCTAGAAGCCTACCACAGCTGCAGGCCCTTTGCATGCCCACAAACCTGGGAAAGCTTTGAGTTGGTGCCCAACACCCAGACACACAGTGCCAGTCACCTATTGAGAGTATCTGACAGGACTGGCCAGGAGTGCTGGCAACCAGTGGTCACTTGGAGGTGGCAGTGTCAGAAACACCATGTTAACAGTTTTGGGAGTTGCTGGCCAACAACAGCAACCAGCTCTTCGGCACACCAAATCTGAGGCCTTTGATGCTCCATTCAGGTGGTATCAGAGGCAGGGCTATGGGGTCCAGACTCTGCAAAGTGCTCTGGCTTCTCTTTGAAGCTTTCAGCTTCTTCCCTCCCTCCAGAGATGGGCTGCTGGATGCTTCTTCTTTCGTCTTTAGAGGTCAGAAACAAAGTTCTTCCTTTGGAGGCCCAGACCAGAGAGCCACGTGTGTCTCGAGACCCAGGCTGGCTCTTGCCCTGCCTTGTTTGCTCTTTCAGGAGCCCCATCTACATGTCTGAGTGGACCCATTTTCAATCCTACAGCTGACTGGCACATAGTGCCAATATGCTCATAATACGTACCAGATAGGTACATACTGTGACAGAGGCACCAAATCCACAGGCCTCTGCACTGCCTGCAGTTGGAGGGAGCCAGGGAAAAGGACAGTGGGACCCAATGCTCCTCCTTGCAGCCCTGAACCAGGGACACCATGCCACAGGGAGAAGTGGCAGAGGAAGCTCTGGTGTCTGCCATCACTGCTGGCCTCTGCTACAGTCTGAGCCCCATGCGGCCACTGGTGTGGGTGGTGAAATGCCTGCCACATGCTGAGGCTTGCCCTGCAGAGCTATGAGGCCAAGTCCCAGAGTCTCTGAGGAATGAATTGTGTGAAAATTACAGTTTTCAAAAATATTGTGGAAACGAAAATGAAAATATGAGCCTTTCCCAAAAAACAATCAGTTCAGAGAGGATGAGTTTTGAGTTTTGTAGAGTTAATTTCTAGCACAAAGTTTCTTAGGAGGAGCCGCTGAGTTGAGCCCAGTTTAGCTATAAGATGCTTCCTGTGAATTTATAAGGCAAACACCTCTGAAACTAGAATGGGACTGGGGTAGTATGTACTTTCCTCATGACCAGAGAGAATGGATAGAAGCAGTTCTAGTCCAGATTAGACAATGACTGAAAGGAGAAACTAAAAGAGCTAGAAAAAGATATATAAATTCAAACCTCAAACTATGTATAATAAGGATTAAGCAATGAATCTAACATACTAGTCTATAGATAATCTAAGTCCCCAAACTTCCATGTACTATAGAGTTAAATTACCACAGGCTGAGGTATTGTGGGAGAGGAAAATTACTAAGAGACATGCCCTGGAGACAGGGGACACAGTTTGGAAAGGAAAAAAACTTTTTTAAAAACCTGCAGAAGTTCCCCTGAGTAAAGTCACAGAGTGTAAGCTAACTTGGAGCAAACAACCAGGCACCATTCTGCTGAAGGACTATGTTGTGCCAAATTTCATCATTCAAAACGAAAACTCTTGGCACATGGGAACAAACACAGTTTCAATCATTTGCTAATGTACATAAAACTTAGAGAATGTTGATGGTTGTACTTTAAACACTTCTCCATCATGTGGATGGCTAAGAACTGGCAGTGTTAAACTGAAGTGTTTGCTAACCCAGGTTCCCAGAAATAAAGCAATACTACTTCTTCAGCACTACAAAATATTAAGCCCATCTGCTTAACAAATTCTGCTTTACTCCAAGGGCAGAATGTCCTTCAAAAACAAGATTTTATGTTCATATTCAGAATAGACTGGTAAATGTAAAAATGGATAAATCTCAAGATAAAAATCATAAAATTTGGGATGGTCTACGGAAGTAAAAATCTACTAAATACTTTTGGTTTTTTTCTCATTATTATTTTTAAAAAGGTGCACGATGACTCGCTTGTAAACATTTAGTAATCTTATTCCTATATTGAGAAGACTTTGCTAAATAGATGTTTTCTCAAATAAATTGTGAAAATTAACCTATCTATGTATATAAAACCTATATTTACTCTAGCAAGACATAACACTTCTGAACAGACTTCCTATATGTATTAAGTAATTAAAATTCATGTAATCCAGTTTTTAAAAATAAGACTTGTCAGCTGCCTCATGTTTTAAAATCTATCATCAAAATTTGTTTAAAAAGTTGTTTAAACTATCAATCATTATTCTCCACCTGAAATAATAGTACAGAAATATGTACAAAAATATAAGGATACAAGATATTCCTGTTCTTATAGTCCAGGTGCAGATTTGGAGGTGAAGCACCAAAATGGCAGAAATAAACCAGTGTCTCAAAGATACGTAACAAATTGCCTCACTGGCAATTTTAACTAATATCAAAAGTGTGAAAATAAAAATGACCACATCTCCAGTATTTTAAATATATTATGATATTCCTCCAAAGAAAGCAAAGATTTTTTTCTTTCTTTTAAAAATCAACTCAGCAGATTTGCCCACAAATTTGTCCAAAAGGTGGTCACCTTTTGACTGGAAAGTATCTCTCAATGTCATTTTAGGTTTTCAGAAAATCCCCTCAATTGATAAAGTATTTATAACTTCTCTATTAAAAAAAAAAATCAGCTGAACATCACAAAACATTGATGTAAGTAAAACAAAGGTCTGTTTTCACATTCAACCATACAATAGAAATCTACAGACAAGAACATTAATAATGAAATTAAAATGTTCTCTAAAATTTAAAGTTAAAAAGAAAAAAAGCCCAAGAAATCATATCTTAATATAAAACAGTAATGCCAGAAAGTCAGCTTTAAATTGAGTATTTTGAGGCGGTAACACTAAAAGATAATTTAAATATTTTAACTATTTTTAAAATTAGTACACACATTTTATTCTTGAAAAACTGAAGGATGGTGTAGTATGAATAAAAAATATACTAATTCATTCAGGCATTGAATAAATTGCTGTCCTAGGCACTAACCATATAATTGCTGTTAACGAAGATTCCCTAGAGTTATGAGGTTTATCCTAGTGAGGAAGACATACAACACACAGAGACCAACACAAAAAAGCAATAAATAACAAGTGTCATGGAGCAAAATAAGCAGTGTAAGGAGGAAAAACGGTGTTGTGCAACCATCCCAGGCCAGGCAGGTTCACAGGGGATTTGGTCAAATGGAGAAGACTCTTGGAAGTTTAGGCATATCTAGCACACCTTTAATGTTGAAGCAAAGAGTAGATACACAGGAAGACCAGCAGGCAGGGAGGCAAGACTAGTCCCCACAATCTCCCACTTCTCGGCTCAGTGTTGGTAATTATAGGTGCACTCCTAAGTGCTCTTCGCAATAACATGGTGTCATGGTGTGGGTAATGAAGCTGTAGGGTAAATGAATTATTAGGGTTTTTAATGCCCTTCTGCCATTAACATCTATGACCAGCACCTGTGGTACTGCCCCCTGCCAAGGACTGCACATTACCTGGCCCAGTGGGTGGGTGTGCATGTGAGTGGGCACACCTGGTCCTAGGAAGGCTGCATTCCCCCTGGGAGGAGACAGGGAAGGTGGGGGGGGAGAGGAAGAGAGAACAGACCTGCAGAAAACAAGAGTACAAGCCATGTAAATATTGAGGGGCATAGCCGGGCATGGTGGCTCGTGCCTGTAAGCTTCAGCCTATGAAGCGGCAGGGGCTAGGGATCGTGGTTCGAGTCCCACCTGGGGCCCCGTAGCAAGACTTAGTTCCAAAAAAAACAGTTGGGCGTGGTGGCGTGAGCCTGTAATCCCAGCTACCTGGGAAGCTGGGGATTGCTTGAGTCTGTGGTACCCCGGGGCAATGAGAGCCTGTGGTCCCACAGGCAAAGATAGCTAGACCTAGTCTCAAAAAAAAAAAAAAAAAAAAAAAAAAAATTTAGGGACATGAGCCAAATCAAGGAACAGTAAGTGCACAGGCTCTGGGGCATGGTATACTTGGGATGGTGAGAATTAGGATAAATGGAGTGAAGCATTGGGAGTGGTGGAAACAAGGTCTTTTAGTTTATTTTGGGTTACCCAAAGTATTTGGAATCAGCTGATTTTAGTACTTAACAAAGGATAATCTCATTTAATGTGTACTCATCCCATGAAACTAGTGTTATTGTATCTACTTTATGCATCAGGCACAGAGAAGTTAGAAGACAAAGCTAGCAAGGGGCAGAAGCAAATTTACATACAGAGTCCCAATTCCAAAGCAGAACCATTTAATTATGTTCCAGAGCTTCCCAAAGATCACTGATATTGTAACAAGTGTAAGAGACTATTAAAACTAACCTAGGCTCCACAAAAGGAAACAAGGTCACACAAGCTGATACCCACATTATACTTCCATGTGTAGATCCTTCTCAGCTTCCCATTTTCTCACATTGCCCCAAATAAGGCACTTAACATTCTAAACATTCTGATGTAAAAGATACCTTCAAAAACTGCCAAAAGGTTATTTCGCAAATTAGGAAGACATACAGAGTCCAGAAATACCTGCCACAGAGTATAAGTAATTTGCTCTACTCCTTCCTGTAGAGTAAATGAGATAATCAGGCTTTTTTCACACCACTAGTAGTCTATGGCTACCACCTGCAGCCTTGATCATGTTAATGCCAGGAAGGTGCTTAGAAGTGGGGGCACAGGGCATGTGCATCATCATTGTGGCCCCTTGGACCCAAACAGCATGTGTGTGCACATGTCTAAGAGTGCACAACTGAGCCTAGAAGCAGGGATAAAAGTGATGGTAGCAACAGCACCACTACAAGCAGTGCAGCTAGAAAAGGAGAAAGCCAGAGAGTCCAGACAAAGAGCATAAAGATTTATGGGGGGCTGGGAGGCTTGGAGGTTGGGTTGTCTGCCTGCCTCCTGCATCCCTACCTGGTGTGCCTGATTATCTGGTTCCCTGAAAGAGCTTTAAAACCTGTAAAAACCACCAATGGCTCTGGGATGCTCATTTATCTGCCTGAATTGATAGTGAACTTGCCCTTGCGTGCTACCCTACACTTCCCAGGTATCAACCCAACCTCGACAGTTGGTTCCATAAGTGTGGCAATATGAAAGCAAAGATGGTGGAGGTAAGAGATTTTCTTATACCTACTAAATTTTAAAATAAGGGTATGCAAGCAGACATCATGCACCCTCGTGTACCCCCCAAATAAGGAGGTTTAAAGTAGAGATTAGTTCTCATGATTATTCTCAAACCAAGGTATTCCTGGGCATCCAGCTTTGAATTAGGAGACTGAGAAGAGAAGTTCATGATTTGCTCATTAGTACCCTGTCTGGGAATAAAGTTTCCCCTGAGAAAGATCCCATCAAGTTTTCCTGTGAAGATAGCTAGTGAGACCACTAGCCCTAAGTAAAGCCACGGCAAGACTGAGAGGTGCAGATCACATTTATTGGGGAGCACTGCAAGTAATTAAGTGGAGGAAGGCAGTTTTTCTAAAAGTATAATGAAATAAGAATATAATTAAGCAGTGAAAAATAATTTAAATTCACCTAGGAAAATATACTTACTTTGCAAATATGAATTGGATTACTTTGCAACTTTGTTCAATTTGTATCAAAATAAATTTGCTGTTGCTTCTAAACAAATCCAGAAATATCATTGTATACACAAATAATGCCCCCCTCATCTTACAGTTAGAGGAGTCTGATGGTGATACTTGCACAGCCAAGTTATGCATCAGCCAAAACTTGAGTCTGACAGTCGTTTTGCTAATCTTATAGTAATGGTTCCCACCAAGTGATAATTCTGTCCCCTAAAGAATATTTGGCAATGTTGGAAAAACGGTTTTTAAGTCACAACTGTGGAACTTAGGGCTTGTGCAAAAACATGGAATACTGCTAAACATCCTATAACGTTCCACAATTATCTAGTCCAAAATGTCAGCTGTGTTGAAGCAAAGAAACCCCCAGCCTAAAGTTATTTAGAAAGGAGGAATAAAGTTTTAAAAAGATAAAGTTTTAAAAATAACTGGAAAAATACATGTTAGTAAGAACTTTTAAGAAAAGAATATGCCAATATTTTACATACAGTCTGCTATTCTGTAGGGAAAATGGAATTCCTTGGGCTTTTCTGCTTCCAGCTTTTTCTGCCTCAATGGCCACCACCTGAAGATTCACTTTCTCCCAGGTTTTGTTGCCCAGATGTGATAACCTTAGGAGTGCAAGCACAGGCACATGCGCCTATGAGGAAGCACCCAGAGAACACTGGGCAGGAACATATGTACATACAGTGGGCCCAAGAGCAGGGGAATAAAGGGGAGACTTGCAAGGGCTGTAGGGCTCAGTGCTTTCTATCTCCCTGCCTGCTGGTCTGCTCATGCCTGGTTCCCTGATTCAGCATTAAAGGTAGGTTAGAAATATTTAGGGCTCCAAAATTCTCTTTCCATTGTCCAAATCAACAATGAACCTGCCTAACTGGGATGGTTGCACAATGTATCTTTTTACCTGTTTCAGACCATAAATAACATTTTGTTCCTTCCTAAAAATGATCTATTATTGGTGAGGCTCACCAGCCCCAGTAGTAGTTTTTCTTATTCAGTAAGATATGAACACAACTAAAACAATCAAGTCTAGCCTCCACTGCCTCAAGTCAGATAATTTCATCATTATTCCCTGGGTTTCTTCTTTTCATAAATTGAAGATAACATTTTTTTCTCTCACATGGCATTGTTTGAATCAGTCAGTCCATTAAGAACTGCATGTCTTATAATGAGGGTTTTTAGATATTACAAATGGTACTTTGCAACTTGAAGCACTTGAAGAAATAATATAAAGATGAAAATCAAACTGCAAGATTAATATTCCCCTCCATACCAATTGCTTTTCAGTGGATATTCTGATTAAAAGTTTTCATATTATTTGCATATGGTTAAAAAGCAGATTTTTCTTAGAGGAAAACTATTTCACCAAGCACAGCAATGTTCTCAAATGCTTCAGTCAACTCACAATGCACTTTTTCACACTCACCATCAGGTATAAAAGAATGATGAATTTTTCTCTAAGTAGTTCTACAAGTAACTAATTTGACATCCCAGACCAGAGAATTCTGAACACATATATTAAGACAACCCTCCCACAAGCCAAAAGTTCAATCTGTTCAGATAAATCTAATAATAAAATCTCCAAAATTCAACTTCAAAAACTCAACACATGAAAAAATTAAATTTTTCTTTACTAAGTTGAAATAATAAGCACATCAATTTATATGTAGAAACAATTCTAAACATACATTGTAGAACAAAACACAACAGAGAGCTAGGGTGGGGAGAGAGAAGACTGACATTTTATTCAGCTGGGCTGTCACAGGCTGCCAACACACGACATGTAACAACGTGAAACAAGTAAACACAGTACTTGAATTATTGCAGTCCCTTTCCCCAACAGAGACGTCTAGCTACTTCGAATTCTATGACCCCTTTATGTAAAGAAAGTTCACATCTAGTTCAAAGATTCCATTTTTCTAGTATCTAGAAAAGTTAAATTCATAATGACCTATAAATCTCAAATATTTTCTTTCCTACCAAAAATACAGGAGGTAGTACTACTTCTTCTTTTCAAGGACAACAATATAAAGATATTGGAGGCAGGGAGGTGACAGTGGGGATACCTGGTAGATACCATGGTGGCCAGATGATCCAGGTCAGCATCAACATTCAGAGTCACGCTGGCTACATACTCAATATATGAAAAGAATGGCACTTTACCTTTGTGGTCTTCATCCCAAGATACCATAAGCCCAACTTAACATGAGAAAAACATCTGATAAACATAAATTTAGGAATATTCCACAATGAGGTTTTCTTGATATATAGTCATATCAGCATCCCAAGAGTGTGGTGCATTTTGAGAAATCATAGAAGTTTCTCATTTGGTGCCTTCTGGTACCTTGTCCTATGCATCTCTTAGTCTGATTATATCCTTCACAATGACATGTAACACAAAAATGATACTTTTCTAAGTCATCCTAGTGAATTATTGAATCTGAGGGAGTAATGGAATCCCCTGACACTGCAGTGAATTGGTAAAGCTTGAGGCTGATGTCTAAAATGAAACAAAACTTATGGAGGGCTGTGCCCCCAATCTGAGTTCTACATTAACTGGGTAGCTTCAGAACTGTCTTGCAAGTAGAGGTTTTAGTTAAATACAATGTATCACCAATACCAGTTCCTTAATTTTGACAAACATACCACATAAACATAGGATGTTAACAATATGTAGGATGTTACTAATAGCTAAAACTAGATGTAGGAATCATCTGTGCTATTCTTGTAACTTTCCTGAAAATCTAAAACTATTCTAAAAGTTTACTTTTCAAAATGTCTTTATCTTCATTCTAAGTTATCAAGTGAGTGATGTTTAGTACAAATTTGTTACCTAATAGATCATTTATATAACCTGAGACATAAGGAAAGGAATACCCCATCACCACCATTACCCAAGGCCAGAATAGGTAAGCAAAAAACAAAGAAAAACACAAACAAAAGGCCAACAAAAAGTCAAAATAAGCTAACAACAGAACTTGAGCAAGCAACTCAGGAGAAGTTAGGGAGAGGTAGAAACAGGGAAGGGAGGAGCATAAGATGACCAGGATGAAGGTTCAAAGGTGATAAGGTAGAGGCAGAACCCCAGGAAAGGCAACATATTTATACACACACACAAATATGTAAACAAAATGAATAATTAAAAAAAGAAAAATTTCAAAAGGGATTTACAGCTATGCTCAAGACAAGGATAACAACTAACCCACGTCTTTAGTCTGAGGCAAGATGGAATGTTATTGGGACATTTCCAGACAGACCTACGAAAGTTCCCAGGCAAAAGGATATAAAAGATATTTTCTCATCTTTGTGCCTCCAGTCAATTATAAAGTCTTTCAATAAGAGAACAAGCATATAAATATTATCAAAACATGACTCCATCTTGGTTCCCCTCTCTGGAACTCTTCCAAGGAGTCCTACTTTTTCTATTTCCTTTTTCTGTATCTGTTCTAAATAAATTTGCCTCTTTCAACTTACTTTACTGGGTCATCAAAATTCCTGCTGCAATTTTCATCAGACAACACCCTGGTAAAAATATGGTAGCAACGCCATATAAACTAAAAGATACTGAAACCATTAAAAGTTAATTGTATATTACTTTAATCACTCCTCATTAACTAACACAAAAATTAGCTATGCGCATTAGGCCTCACTTAGATTTTTTTTTAAATCTACTTCACTATATTAAATGTCTCATTCTCCCCAAAGGATAATATTATGTATATTATCCAAGTATATGCTAAGATTTCGTTGCTACCACAGTAATTCAGTCATAAAATTTAACACACATCTTACCTAGATCTATGAAAAACTTTAAAATCCCTTCACAACAAATTGCATTTACTAGACTGTAAGTTCCCTAGAGAATTGGCTGTTTCTGTCTAAATAGCTCCCTCCCCATCCTCATTTTCACCTTTGCACTATCTGGTCCCTGTGGCTAGAACATTATTCCTCTAGATCTTCACAGCTCATTCTTTTATTCAGTTCTCATTTTATTCAAGAGACTTTTCCTGTCTATGTTTCTAAAGGACTTCTAACACACTATGCTTACTTCTCTTTGTTTATACTTTTTATCTCATTGCTAACTACCACCTGATATTTTCTGTTCTGTTTTTCACCTCTTTGGGGTACTTACTATTATTGCATTATGTCCTTCAGAAATAACCCATCAGGAAACTTAGAATAAGGGTTTATTACTTAGAAGACTTGGGGACTACGCAACACCCCAGGGTGACAGTGAGTCTGCAAGTAGAGAGACAGAGTGCAGGGGCCTCAGGTTGTACTTTCACCAGGGCCCAGGTGAGCACACAGGTACTAGGGTTTTCAGAGCTAAAAAGTTAGGAATTTAAAGCACAGGAAGAGAAACAAAAGAAGACAGGAAAAAGGAAGAAACCTAAGTCATACCAACTGTTACCTAGATCTAGATATCTAGTTATCTAGATCAACCAAGATATGAAAACAAATAAGCTTTAATGGGGAGAGGCAGGTTGACTTTAGTCCACTTAGCAACTAGCACTGTGTATATCTGAGTTCACCCTCTTGAAGTGGATAATTTCAATCATAATTTAAATCAGGCACTTGTATTACAAAAAGAAAAGTCAACTATCAGGGTTTATATCAGACTGTAAGATGAAATTCATAATGGGAACCACGCCCACTTTCATCAGTGCTCTAATCCAGCTCCTAAAACAGTTCCTGACATAGAGTGGATGCTAAACAATGTTGTGAATGAATGAAAAAAATAAAGCCAAGCTTAGAGAGCATGCAATAACTCTAAATTATAAGCTTTATTAAGACAGATAAAATTTATTAAGAGATTTATAAATATTAATATGCTGGCAAGTTCTTCAGCTGTATTTACTACATCCACAGAAAATTCTGCAAAATATATAATATCCCTACTTACTATTTACAGATAAACACTCTATGTATAATAAGTAACAGCAGCAAAAGAACTTCATATCTGACTGACTCCAAGTTTCCACTAACTTCTTTATTTTATGATCCTCTTGAGCAGTTGGGACAGACTAAACCCCTAGGGGAAGGAAATGTAGGTAAATGATCCATGAAGTGACTGAAAAAAAGGAAAAACCATCAGAAAAATAAACTCCAAAGCGATTTTCCTAACATGTTGAACGTGAAGATGCTGGCAAGAAGCACACCTGGGTTCTGAGGAAGCAGGGCTGGGAGAGGACAGTAACATAACATGGGACAAGTTCTTAGGCAAAACTTCTCTCTGCAACTTCAGTCAATCACAACTAAAGACTGATGGGGTTTTAAAATATTCATAAGAAGTTTAATAAAAGAACCTCTTTAGCCCACTCTGAACTTTGCAGGGAGTCTCCTTTATTTCCTACCTGCTCCTTGTCTCTTTAAATAAATTTTCCTCTTGCAACTTACAAGCCTACATGTGTCCCTGACGTACTTTCTACACCTCAATAGGTAGGAACCCTGGTAAGAAAAAGCATGTGGACTACACCTGGCTTCCACTCTGTAAATGTTTCCTTAACAAGGAGAATTTAGTTGAATGATTTCAGTGATTTGGTTATGATTTTATGCTGATAAAACTAGTGAGTAAGGCCAGAAAATAAGAGTAGCACTAATCAAAATGAAGATTATGAGTGAAAACACTGTGAATTTTTGAGATTATTAAATCAAAGACCTGAATCTCACCACTGACTAAAATCACTTCATTCTAATTCAACTGAAAGAGGAATTAAAGAACCATAACACAGAATCCTCTATGAACACTGAATAACCTAAAAATAACTCTACCAGATCAATTTAAATCTAATGTATCCCTTAAAATTTTCTTTCCAAGCCTATCACACTTTTATATTTAGAGAATATGAAAGTTGCTGCAAAAGTTCGGGGACTAAGGAAAAATAAAATGATCTCCAGTGCTTTGAGTCAACATATTAAAGAGAATGCACCCAGAAGTTTGATTGCTACCACCAGCACTAAACACAAACAGAATGGATCAAAGTTGGGAGTCTCAGAAGAGGAATATAGCTGAAATAAAGAAATTTTCTTATGATAGATTTTATCTCTCAAGTTCTCCCTTTCCTCAAACACAGATTGTGTCTGCCACAAAGATAAAAGTCCCCTAAAATTTAAGTATGTATATCATACTGTTGGGACTTCTAGAAAATTACTTGGCACATGAAAACAAACATTTTATTACTCTAATATGCTTGCCTTAATGTGATTCTTTTTTCCCAATAAGAACAGTCTGCCTGCCTTAATGGTATCTTAAAGTTTGGGAAGGTGGGAAGCTGGCTGAGAAATTCTTCCTTAGGAGACTCTATTACCTTCCAGATTAATCTTCAACTTCTTTTCTTATACACAATAGTAATTATAATGTAGCGTGCAGGCACACAACACGTAAGTGACCCAGACATGGCTGGTATCCCCAAAACAGACTGTGTCAACCCTCAGTGATTTCCTAGCAGCTTTGTCCCTCTGTCCAATCTCCAACAAGATCCAACTGCATAGATCATTCACGAGTGACATAACCCTTAGCAAGATTTCGAGACAATGATACATTCTAACCTCAGTACAGATTTATCTTTTCAAAGGCCTTCCTTTCCTTGTTTTCCAAGGTCTGTGCTCCCAAATTTAACTCTCCCCAATAAGAAACAGTCCACCCTCATACTTGTACAAAAATGGTGCTAAGTTCCCTAGATTCACTGCTCTATCAGTCAGCTGCCATTCCCAACTTACTTCATTTCATTATATATTTACACACAACATATTTGCAAACCTATGTGACATTTTACTCTGAAAATATTTTATATTATAGTTAAAGAAGTATTCCAAACTTCTTAGGTACAATAATGGAATAAGAAATAAGGAATATTAGCAAAAATTTAAATGCTAAAATTGATCATCTGACATCTCACACACAAATGCCAAATATCAAAAATACAAATATATTATCATAGACTTCATAAAAATACCTTAGTACCAGCTAATATAACTATGAAATATATCAAAACCCTACTTCACAAAGCACCAAATCTAGATAGTTACACAGATGAATTCCACTCAATAGTCATAATTTTAATGACATGTAAATGTTTAGAAGTAAAACGATTTGAATCTTGTAAATTGCCAAAATAGCACCAATACAAATACCTTTATAAAAATATAAAACCACAGAGCCATCTCAATATGACCATCATATGATTAATGCTGATATTTATGTATATATATATAGATATCCTAATGAAAATATTAGCAAAGAGATCAAACCAAAACTGTAGAAGAATAATACAGACAAGATTCTGTAAGGTTCATGTTAATAAAACAAAGAGGGTTAAATATTAAGAGAGCTACCAACATTTAACATATTCACAAGTCACAGGAGAAAAAAATAATAGACATTTGAAAATATGATAAAAAGTTTAAAAATCTTAAAAAAACAGAAAGTATATATAATTTCTTGAAGTGTATATGATGTGTATATGCATGCGTATGTGTATGTATGTATGTGTAGCAAAAGTCCAAAACCAAAATCATTCTAAAAATATTACAAACAACCCTTTTAAACTCTGGAACACAGGATGCACAGTATCATCACTATTAATTAACAATTATGAAAACCTATTACACTCAGTAATTCAACAATAGATAAATCAGCCAGTTTAAAAAAAATTGTCATAAGATATATAAAAACAATAACTCAAAACAAAATATTCGTAAGAATTTCTTTAATAACAAGTGTAATAAAAGCTATAAAAAATTACACACCTGTAACCTACATAAGGTTATATAAATGTTACTTCAATAAAAAACAATATGAACTGTTAAAATAGTAGCAAATGCAAACAATTTACATGAAGAACTTCAAGATACCAAAAAATAAGAAAAGACTTAGGTGAATTATATAAATATCTTATTCTGAGATATTATACAATTATCAGTAAAGCTCAACTAAATCATGATGGTAGTGTAAGCACAATATGAAAACCAACAGAATTTTATCATTGTCGTCATTGTTTACAACCAGACAAGCTGATTCTAAAGGTTGCATAGAAAAATGAAGCATGTTAGAAAAGCCAGGAAATTTCTGTCTTAAGATATTATCATTCATAGTAATTGAAAATATGTACTATTTTATATTACATAAAAAGCTACATAGAAAAAGTAACACACTGGGAGAAAATCCAGCAATAGACCAAATATATATAAAATTAGTATACAACAAATTTGTACTACATGCATGTGGAGGAAAAAAATGTGTTAATATAGTAGACTGAAAAAATAAAATTACCACCTACTTCACTTCTCACAATATACTTTCTCAATGACAAAAAATTATATAACCACAAATATTAGAAATAATAATCTTTAACATCTCTAAATGTGAAGGTGCTTTGTGAAACATAAATTCCAAAACTAAGATATAGCTAAATTTGATAGTATAAGATTATTTTTAGTATGCAAAGAAAAAGCCACATGTCAAAATACAAACAACATACTGCAAAATATGCTGGATTTATGTATGACAAAGGGCAAATCGGCTTTATAAAGAAAGAATTCTTAGAACTTCTTCAAGATAAGACCAATTGTGCAATAGGAAAATGTGCAAGAACATGAATCAGAAGTCCACAAAACAGAATCAGAAGTCCACAAAACAAAAGTAATGAATGGGCCGGAAATGGTGGCACATAGAAATGGCAGTCTAGGAAGCTGCGGCCGGGATTAGGGATCACAGTTTGAGCCCCACTGGGGGCATGTAGCGAGATCTAGTTTCAAAAAAATAGCTGGGTGTGGTGGCATGCACCTGTAATCCCAGCTACCTGAGAAGCTGAGGCTGGGTATTGAGTCTGTGGTACCCCGGGCAACGTGAGCCTGTGGTTCGGTTCCACAGGCAAAAATAGCGAAACCTAAGTCTCAAAAAAAAAAAAAAAATGACTTTTATTCTAAAAGAAGATGGTCAACTTGAGTCACAGTTAAACAAATAATTACAATTCTGTATCCAACAGGCAATGATGACCAAAATATTTAAAAATGAGTATTCTGAATTCAAGAACTGAGTATTAATGGAAGTGCAAATTGGTCAACCCTAGCAGAGGCCCTGCTCTGCAATGTCAACATCAAAACTGCATATGTTCTGACTCAGCAATTCCAGTTCTATAAAGTCATCCCTAAATATATACATACAGAAGAGATGTGCAAAAATATTAATGCAGCACTATCCACAAGAGCAAAAAATCTAGGAAAAAGTAAATATTCACCAGCAAGGGATGGTTAAATAACAAATGGTCTACCCATACAACAGAACACTAAAAAGACAGTGAAAAAGAATATAGTAGATCTGAAAAAGTACAAATTTTAGATGTGTTTATTTAACATTCTCTTATTTTTGTGACAAGAGGACTAGGACTAGGATCAAATATATATGCTTATACATACTAAAATATTTTTAAAATGCAACAAGAAACTGATAGTGACATTTGCCTCTGGGAGATAATTTAGAGAACTGAAATGGAAAAGAATTTTTTACTTGAACATACCTACACACTATGATTTTTTTAAATGGGCATTTTTAAGTTACAAGAAGAATAGTACATCTTTCATTTTACTTTCAGACTTATGGAACTACATATCACCAATGTTTCTTTTAAAATAACTGACATAATCATTTGTTATTTATCATACAAACTTTTGTTTTATGGAATATTAAAAATATTCCAGGAAGTATTCTTCAAAATTCATTACTATAAAACATGTGGAATCTTAGATCCTTAAGCACAATTTTAATGATTTAACTGCTGGTTTAAATACCTAGCACAGTAGTTAGAACACAAGTAAACAAACATTTTATAAATGTTTGTTGTTGAGATAAAGAAATGGTTGAAATGAAATATACTCCCCAGTACAACTCTTCAAATATACTCCCCAATACAACTCTTCAAATATACTCCCCAATACAACTCTTCAAATATACTCAAATATACTTCAAATATACTTCAAATATACTCTTCAAAGTTGTATTGGGGAAATATACTCCCCAATACAACTCTTCAAATAGTCCTAGTAATACCAAAGTCTCACAAAGTTTCCACATACCCACTCTCCAAAGGTAGACTTGGAGTTTATGAATAAAACTTTCCTTCTAATTTTCTACTCCTTTTTCACCAAGGAAGCCTTTGTGAAAGTTGGATTAGGAAAACAACTAATTTCCTCCCAAACCTCTGTCACCACACCATGTCCTTCTGGTATTATAAATCCACCGAAATCTGGCCAGGTCTTAAATTCTTTAAGCATATTTTAAACACAGATTCAAAGGAGCCTTAGCTGGGTACAGGAAGCAAAAGACAAGCAACTGTTTCCTTTTGCATCACAATGACTTTTTACTATAAAGTCCCACTAATTTAATTTCATGGTTAAATATAAAGCATACAATAATTGCACATTATAAAGCATACAATAATTGCACATTATAACAAATGGTTACTAAAATTCAAACCTTTAAGAAACAATTATAAACATTAAATTTTTGCTACATAGCCTTTATCCCAAATTATTCCTAAAAATAGCTAATATTTATTATTTACTGAGTGCCTTCTATGGACTAGATATCACTTTAAGTACTACAGATGCATTAATTCATTTAATGCCATAACAGTCCTATGAAGTAAATACAATTATAATCTCATGTTTCAGATGAAGAAACTGAGGCCTGGAAAGATGGAGTAAAAGGCAGTAACTAGAAGCAGCATAGTGAAAATTCAAAGTCAAGGAATTTGATATGAGAATATATACCCTTAACTATTATACTCTATTTCGCCTCACCATCCAATGAAGGAGATATTATCCCTCTGGCAGAGATGATGAGTTCAGATTATGTATCATTTACTCTCAGAATACATAATTTACCTGCCCTTGCAAGGTCATACGGTCAGTAATGGAGAAAGATCAAATTAATTGCAGAATAGACTATACATCAAATCCAAAACTACAATATATCTAAGCTTGTGCTAATTTTACTCTCCTTCAGTTTAATGTAGTTAATGAAAAAACAGAACACTTTGATTCTCCACAGTGAACAGAAAAGAAGTCATTTAAGGCACATTGCCCCAATTGCTTTTTCCTCTAAGCTTTGAGATCTTTCCTATGGTGACTTTTGCCTTTTTTCAGTTTCCATAGTTTTGTAACAATAGAAAGTGACAAGGAAAAGTGATTGCAATAACAGAATAGCTGTAAATGTCTACAATAGAAAATAAGACAGTTTATTATACAAAAATTTAAGCGGAACAACTAAGTCCTCTTATTGTGAGTGATGCACACACAAAAAGTACAAAATATGTTTCCACACTTTATGATATTACCAAGCATAGCCCTCATATTTCCCTACTGTCAAGTTATGAAAGCTGCTGGACCCAAAGCCTTCAATCTTCTCAAGACAGGGTTTCTGTCAACTTTGGTTCCTAAGGACAGAATAAGGTTTCCCCACCTTGGCACCACTGACATTGTAAACCAGATAATTCTTTGTTTTGTGGTACTACTCTGAACCCTTTATAATATTTAGCAGCATCCTTGGTCTTCACACACACTAGAACCCAGTACTACAACAATCTCTCATGTCCCTTGCAGTTGTCACGACCTGTATGTATTCAAACATTGCCAAAAGTACCCTGGAGGAGAAAAATCATTCCACGTTGAGAAACACTAGAACAGATCTCCAGTTCTAATAAGTATTCTTACCTCTTGTCCTCTTTCACCTTTCTTTTCTTATCTGCACTTGCTGCTTTATGACCACTCTATTTGTTTTACAGGGACTGTGCATATACTTCCATATTTTCCCATAGCCATAGGCAATTCATTCTGTTTAAAGGGTTTAACTCAATGTTAAGAATCCCAGGAGCCACTTAAAAAAATTAGTGAAAGACTCTAAATCTCTTAAGAGTAACAGGATGCATATAAAGTACACTGGTCTTACAACTTTTCTGTAAGTTTGAAATTATATCAATATTAATAGTAATTACAATGTGTTAGAAATATGGGGAAATATTTTCAAATCATATATCTGTTATGTGATCTGATTTGCAAATCATATCTTATAGATAATCCATACCACAAAGAAATATGAAAGCTAAAACTGAATAATCAGAATTAAAAATGAGAAAAAACTTGAAGTTATTTTTCCAAATATGAAAAATAAATGATCAACAAGTATATGAAAAGATGCTCAGCACCATTAAACATTGGAAAGTGTGAATCAACATCATACTGGGATATCCCCACACATCTACTAGGATTGTTACTATAAAAAAAAAAAGAAAATACCAAGTGTTGGTAAGGATGTGGAAACTTTATACAATACTGGTAGGAGTGCAACTGCTATAGAAAACTGTATAGCACATCCTCAAAAAAATTAAAATTAGAATTAGCATGTTCTATATTACTGAATCAAAATATATTCTTGAATTATTCTATGTTATGAATTATTCCATATCATGAATTAACATATTCAATAGCAATTCTACTTTTAGGTAAGTATCCAAAAGAAATGAAAGCAGAATCTTTAATAAGAGATATTTAGACACTTAGACACATAATATACACTTTCAATTTTCTAAGATGAAAAAGCCTCCAGTTGCCTTCATGACTCCACAGGTTGCTGCCAAAACTACGTACTGCTGCATACCCAGAAACTGTCAACACAACAGATAGCACAGATGCACTGGCATACATACCCTAGCAACTTCAGGAAGCCAAATACCAAGACTGCACCTACAGTACCTACCACTAAACACACTTCAATTCAGAATGAAACTAAACCCAACCAAAGTGCCACTGCCTGGCAGAATGGACAGATCTATCTTCAGTGCTACCCTGACACAGCAGGCAGATGAATTTAGTCACAAGGGAATTCACTTGATGAATCAGATAGTTAGGAAGATTGAACTCCTCAATACTATGATATATTACTTGCATATGATCAAACCAGGAACAAAATAGGTGGCAGCAGTAGTAGTAGCAGCAGCAGCAGTAGTAGTAGAGGTGGCTAAGGTAAAGAAGTAAACACAGAATGCAAAATGGAAAACAGAACACTTCCCAAATGAAAGAACACAATAAAATTCTAGGAAATGTAGTTAAAGAGTGGAGATAAGCAAACTACCCAAGGAAGAATTCAAATTAATTGTTATAAAGATCTCAAAAAAAGAATGGATAAACTAGAAAAATTAAAGAGCCTCCAAGCAAAA
Organism: Uropsilus gracilis; assembly: GCA_004024945.1. Classification (NCBI taxonomy): domain Eukaryota; kingdom Metazoa; phylum Chordata; class Mammalia; order Eulipotyphla; family Talpidae; genus Uropsilus; species Uropsilus gracilis. The sequence goes on along the minus strand of PVHY01002380.1, from coordinate 97,313 downwards.
GTCACAAAGCTAAAGAACACAATGACAGAACTAAAAAGCATAGCAGAAGGATCCAACAGTAGACTTATAAAATCCGATTAATGATGAGTTAGAAAACAAAATAATAGAAATCACCTAAACAGATATGAAAAACGATCAAGAAAAATCAGGAGACCCTAGAAGACCTTAGTGGCATACGCAGAAGAATAATAGCCACATTATATGGGTTCCAGAAAAAGAAAAGAGAGTAAAAGAACTAAAGAAAATTTTTTGAGGAAATAATGACACCCTAAAATTTTCTTAATCTGGGGAAGGAAGTAGGCATCCAGGTATAAGAATCCCAGAAAAATTCAATTAAGAGGAACCCAAGGAGACCCACACCAAGACATATTAAAATTACAATGGAAAGATAAAAAGAGGATCATAAAATCAGCAAGAGATATCCATCATGTCAGAATGAAGGGAACTTCCTTTAAGGCAATCAGTAGCCTTTTTAACAGAAAACTTGGCAGGCCAGAGAGCAGCATGACATACTCAAAATGCTGAAAGAAAAAAAAAAAACTTTCAACCAAAGATGATATGCCAAACAAGACCACAATTCAGATTTGAGGGAGTGATCAAGAGCTTTGCAGACAAAAAATTGATAAAGGAGTTTATGAGCTCTAAGCTAGCAATGCAAGTGAATTCAAAACTAAAACAAAGGGTACTAAATGAAAGCAAGAAATAACAATAAAGAAGAAAAATATCTCATGTTAGAAATACAGTAAAAGTAGTAGGTTAAACACAAAACAGAGGGAAGATTAAAAAATGAGAATAACTCATCTTCACTCATCTTAGATCTTAATTGAAAATATAATCTGTCAAGCAAATTATATATATAAACACATACAAATGAGACATCAAAAATATAAAATGTGGAAAATGGTAAAGGTAATACTCAGTATTGAAATTTGTTCAAATACTATCTACTTAAACAGATTAACTCAAGAAATATATAACATAAGGATTAAAAAGGAAATAGCAAAAACAAATTGTGAGTGTGGATAGAAAGTTAAGAAATATATTCAAGGATAAGTAGCTATCAATAAACATATAAAATATCTTATTTCTGAACCTCTCAGTAACCACAAAGCAAAAACACAGAAAATGATGAAAGAGGATCATAAACATACTACTGAAAAAAAACATCAAATCTCAAGGGAAGGGGGAATAAAAGAACAGAAGAAATATGACTGCAACCATAAATCAATCAGTAAAACAGTAATTAGTATATACATATCAAGTATCACATTAAATATAAATGAAATAAAATCTCTAATCAAAATATGTATAGTGACTGAATGGATATGCTGCCTATAGGAAACTCATATGAGGGATAAAGACAGGAGTTCCGCCCACCAGCAGGCAGCCTCTGAGGGCTGCCTGCATGCCCGGGTCCCTAGCCATCTGAGTTCCCTTGCCAGCAGGGAGCAAAGGGGTTGAAGGATCCTAGGTAAGCCAGGTGAGCCCAGGAGCAGGGCCAGGGTGGGGGTTTTGGTGGCCCCGCCCACTAGCGGATGGCTGCTGCACAGGGTGAAGCCATGTTGCTCCCTCCTCTCCTAGCCCAAGGGGAACATGGAAGGATGCAGACTCAGCCAACTGGGCTTGGGCCCTAGCCCTGCACAGGGAGGTACCAGTGAGCAGGCAGTGGAGGGAAGGGGGGGGGAGCTCCTTCCATTTCACTTTCACTCCAGGTAAACTTCAAGAGGATCAAAAACATGCGCAACACAAACCCCATCATAGAAGGTGAGGGATCATGCAAAAATCTAGCCCACAAGCCTGAGCTAGACACAGCAGATGGACAACCAAGAGAACCAGTGCATGCGAGACAAGAGAACTGTAGAAACACGAGAAGCGCATCTATGCGCTCACCAGGCCAGGAAGACCCAAAGCCCTCATTTTGGAGATACCTGTAGGAGAGCAACGCACCCTCCCCCACACTACGTGAGAGGAGAGGAAGACCAAAGATGGGGTAATTGGCCCCACACAAAAGCTGCAAACTGAGGCAGAGGAGGTGATCCACAAAGGCCATTCACAGACACCTGTATTCACAGAGAAACTTCTTCACTGACACTGGATGGGGGAGAGACCTCCTAAATCTGACATCAGAGTCATAAGGTGAAGCACCAAAGCAGCGGAGATGGGACTGGAGAAGACGGCGTGCAGCAAGAAAACATGGACATATCACAAATGAATACAGACTGGCCGCCCAACACAAACTTAAGACTAAAGACCTTCCAGCAAGGCTCTCCTGGTTCCAACAACACAGTCCCTCACCCAGTGAAAGGATGCTGTCAAAGGAAAGAAAGAGACTAATGTACTTATTAGCACAAGTAGTAAACAACAAAGAGTGGGATTTGAGAGAATGGAAGGGGCACCAGAGAGAGGAGAGTGTGGGAGGTACCCCAAAAACCACTTACCAAGGTTGTGATCTAAAGAATAAGATAATATTAAAAAAAAAAAAAAGATAGACACAAACTGCAAGTGAAAGTTGTAAATGGAGCTAAAAAAGAAAAGCTGGGATGTTATGTCAGATAACACAAAGTAAACAAAGAAAAATAGAATAGAAATGCAATGAAATAGGGGGAAAAAGATTATACTGTTACTTTTTTAAAAAAATCAAGAAAACTGAAAAATTTTTGACCAAACTCATTTAAGTTTTAAATAAGTGAAAATCAGAAATGAAAAAGGAGACAGTACCAAAAAATACCACATAAATACAAAAAAATCAAAGGAACAGCTATATGCCAGAAACTGGATAAACTACAGTAAATGTATAAACTCTTTAAATCATATAGTCTCCTAAGTTTAAGAAAAACAGAAAATTTGAACAGACATATCACAAGAAACGAAAACAGTAGTCAAAAACCTCCCCTCCCCCCAAAAAAAATTCAGCACCAGATTGTTTCCCTGGTAAATTCTAAATATTCAAAGAAGATCTGTTGCCCAACCTTCTCAGACTTCCCAAAAAAATCAAAAAGAAGGAAACAGTTCCTAACTCCTTTTTTAATATATCATAATGCTGACTACAAAAGCAGATAAAGCAATACCAAAAAAAAAAAAAAATTACACACCAATATCTTAGGTGCCCATCAATGCAAAAATTTTCATTAGAATATTAGCAAACAAAATTCAATACTCATACACCACAACTAATCTACTGCTACTGCTATAAACTGGCCTACAGAAAAATCTGAAGACTTTAATGCCCTTCTGTCACCGTAGCTTAGATCACAGCCAGATTGACCCTTTCAAAATGTACGCAGTAATTCTAAAGAACCCAAAAGTCTCTTCTCTTTGGAATGGAGTTGATTGGAATATCTTAAAACAAATCAACAAAATTTGAGATATCTAATAAGGGAGAAAAATCCTACTGCCCAAGAAATTCATTGTGTGAAATAGGAAGATAGTAAAACAGAAATGGATAATTAAAAAAAAAAAAAAAAAAAAAAAAAAAAAAAAAAAAAAAAAAAAAAAAAAAAAAAAAAAAAAAAAACTGTGATGTTTCCACATGTATCAGTATCAGTATACTAAAACACATTAAGATAGTACAGACAAAAAATGACCTTGCTTTCCACTCAGGCTCTGACTTACTGCTCCTTTTATACAGAAGAGAAAGTTTGAGTTAAAAGACCACTATCTTCTTAAATATCTTGGTAAGACTTTTTGAGGTCCTAAAATGCCAAATTTATAGCTCAGCTGCCAGGCAAATGCATCTCTAAACAAACCCAAAAATGAGATGGTTTACCCATTTTTGAAATCCTATAAAACTGGTTTTCCCCAAACACAGGTTCACAGTCTTTACATATCATTTTCCAGTGAGACTGCTAATATGAATGTCATTTCCCACTTGTGTGACTCCCTTAAAAATTTTCTCTTCTTCTTTTCCCTAGCTAACAGAACTCTAGTCTTGTTCACCTTTCCAGGTTTCCCAGGGAGGCTGGGCTCCTTCCCCAGACCTGGGCTGAATGATGTTGAGTCAAAGCTGACACTGGGATTGTACTCACAAAGTGAAGGCATTGGTTTGGGTATAGAAACAATCCTGGCCTAAGAGATTTGAAGGATTATTTCTAGAAAGTTTTCCAAAGGCTTTAAGAAGTACAATTTTTTGTTGCTTTTTGTTTTTTTTTGTATCTCTGCAGATAGACTATAACAAATTATATAATGTGTTACATATATTATAAATTATATAGCACAATAATACAAAGACTTGACGCTATGAGTTGCTATCAACCAATCTTGAAAACACCCATTTTCAAGCCTTTTGTTAAATGTGAGATAGTATTTTCATAGTGGTAAAGCTGCCTTCACTTGAATTTTTTACCACTTGCAATCAAAAACTTACAATGATGCACCATCCAGATGTCCAGCTAGAACTTACTCCATCTGCAACATAAGCTTCTGAAAAAGACATAATAAAACCAATCTGTAAAACTGGAAGAGGGCATTCCTTTTAATGCCAAATAGCTTTTTAGAAAAAGAAGCTATTGATCATCTGGAAAGTATTCCAGTTTTGGTAGAAATTACTTATATCTCCCCCCCCTTTTTTTAAAAATTGGATACTTCTTTCATAAATTTGATACACTTATTTAATGGGAGGGGAGAAGATTTTTTATTATAAGTCTTACTGTTGCATATGGTAACAATGTAATTCCTCTCCCTGTGTGTTGAGACCTAACTAAAAGAAACTCACTTAAACCAAAGAGACCTGTTCAATTTATATGAAGATAAATTTCCTAAGAGAAAGCATTATAGAGAAAAGAAATCTCCTGGAGAATGTGGAATCCTATTGATAAAGATCTTGAAAATACGTTATTCATGTAGTAGTGAAGCCTTATACACTATTTTGAATTTTATTACAATTCAAGATCCCCACCAGAAATATCTAAAAAGAAAATTTATCTTCTTTCTGAACAGAAATTTGAAAAACAGAGTCAAAATTAAAAAAGGATAATTTCTTAATCCTAAAATCTCTGGGATAATCACTGTGACCATATACCAAGCTGACAGATACAAACCTCTAATTACAGCATAGTCATCTCACTATTGTATGACACAAAAAAAGCAAATAGGATGACCAAAATCCTACTATACTTCAATTTCTATAAATCTTAGGTGTCAATAATAGATTTCTCTAGCCAGAAAACATAGTAACTAATTTAATTGAATTGATTTATCAACACAATGGAACAAAAGCTCTTACTACTAGATTAAGAGGAAATGGTATATTCTTACCAGAATAAAAGTTTCTGCCTTATGACAATTTTAGAAGAGAACAAAAAGTTTAAATATTTTAAATAAAAACTTTACTATCCAAAGGTTTATACTGAATATATCTGGCCTATTAAAAATGTAATTGGATGCATTTAAGATTTACCACTACAGGCATTAAATCTCTACTGATACTTATAATGGACAAACCCAGAATAGTAAAGAAAACAAACAGCAAGTATTCACTTCTCCAGACAAGTCATCACTTGTTTGCTAACATGACGTATAGTGCACAACTGGTCTTTGATTTCGCAACTAAAATACAGATTATCTGTCAGTTGTTCATACAGGCATAGAACAATAGGGGCAATAATGATTGAAAACACAGTAAAGAATGTCTCAGAAATACAGCCCACGATTATAAATTCATTCACTTTTGTACAAACTAGGAAAAGACATCCTTTCTAAGTGATTATAGACCCATAGATGACTAGCTGAGGGAGTAAGTTCTTTTATAAACATCAAAAATGGTGTCCCTCTGGTACTGTATAATGTACATCTTGCACAACTCTATGTAGCAGCCCCAAACTTACTTTTAGGAGTCCAGCCCCAGTAGCGAGTAAGAACAACCTTGTCTTCTAGAACAGGGGAAAGTGAGTCTCATTCTTGACAGACGCACTACCAAAGGCCCCCTCATTTTAGGAAAGTGAGGGTCTACTGAGGTTCTATTAAACTGAACCCTATTTTGTGATCAAAATTTATAAATTTATTTTTCAATTGTAAAATATTTGTTAAAAGATAGTTTCCTATAGCACAAACTTAAACTCGTCAACTTATCATATGCATGATTTTTATTTATATGAATATGTACCTGAAACGCTTTCACTTTTCAAGAGTGTCCATGGATGAAAAATAAAACTGTAAAAGGTACAATGGGGCCATTAAACTAATTTTCAATTTTGTCTACTTAACATTTTCCTTTAAAGTTTTACACATAAAAACATTATAACTAGCCATTATCAATGCTTGGGCTTGAATTAGGTTGACTAATGGAAAACTACGTTAAATCTTCTAGAATAAAAACACAAGAATAACATCTACTGAAACAAAACATACCAATCCAGTATTATAAAAAATGAGAAAATAATGTTTTGCTGTTTAAAATTAACTACCATTTACATATTAGGAAACAAACTTGGTCTCCCAGAATTAAAAAAAAAAAAAAAAAAAGCTGTAAACACAAACTTATATACCTACTTATAACTAAAATCAAGTCTTTGATACTTAAGTAAAATAAAATATAAGCTTTTAGCCTGGTTATGGCTATGGTTAATGATAGCAAGGTTTTCATGAGATAACAAGCAAAAATTCTTTTTCTACAGAGTCTCCATACTGGGGTAGAGATTATGCCAGTAAAAAAGGGAAATGAGTAAGAGAAACTATTTGATCTTATGATCCCTATTTTCTCCTTGCTATAGGACAGTCATAGGTAATTGTAAGATCTACCTACCAATGTTTCCAGCATAAAATTTTCAAAAAACAATACCGCACATCAAAGGGACACAATCATCAGGATTTCTCAAACAAGAAACTCTAAATTCAACTGAGCAACCTGAGAATGTCAAGCCATGTCACCTACCAATTCTATAAATACTTGATTGCCCAAATTATGAGATTTGTAAAGAATTGAGTAGAAACTGATACCACAAGCTTTGAAGACAAACTGCTCTCTAACTCTGAATCCTAGTTTCAAATAACAGTTTCACCACCTATGAGCTCTGAAAGATTATTCATAGAAATTACATCACCTCTTGTGCCTTAATATATATGCATATACATAAAATACATGCATATACATAAAATATAGTTGCTACCTCAAAAATTGTTACAATAATTAAAAATAGGTAACATAAAGTATTTTAGATATTGCCTACCAACTTATGCACACTCAGTAAATACTATTATCATTTTTATTGATATTATATCTTTTCTATTATAGTTTTTACCCATAATCATGGTTTATTTATTTTTCTTTTCATCCAGAAATACCACTTTTGCAAATCCATCCAGAAGAAATAACGCAAACTACAGCAGAAGCATAAAAATACTTATCACATGGTTACTTACAGTGGTAAAAAGTTACTAGAACCTAAATGTATAGCAATAAGGAAGCAGATGAGTAATCTATGAGACAATCACATATGTACATCTTTATTACAATCTAAGATTATATTTAAAATGCACATAAAAGGAGATCAGCAAGATGGCAGCAAAGATACCAGACTTGTATCCTCCACATATTCACAACCAAATTATAACTAAGATAAACGGATGGTTGTTGAATACATAAAGAACCATGGCAGTGCAGGTAGGGGATTTAACAAAGCAGAATACTTGCAAAATTTAAGATATTAGTAAAGGACAGATTCATCTTACTGACGTTGAGATACTTTGTTACCCCTGTACCTTTGGAAAGCATAAGGCGCATAGGCACCAGATGATACAGAACGCAGATTAGACGCATAATAGATCCATAAGCACCCAATGATATAAGAAGCATATTAAATACCCTAAAACTTATATGGGACATGGGAAAGATAAACAAAAATCTATGAAGAAAAGTCAAAACAAGCCAAATTGAAGTACACAACTTGGGGGGGAGGACGGGCCAGGGTGGGAACAGTCAGGGAGGGGGGGTAAACCCCAGAGATCGCAGAGAGAAGAAATTTATATAAAAATAAATCATTTAAAATTTTAAAATACCCTAAACCTTTTGATTCATAATATCAATGAAACAAATAAGATTTGTTTCATTTAAGAGGTATGACTTCATTTTTTTCTTAGAACATTTTTGACATGAAATTATTTTATATTAAAGTTAAAATATACTTAAAATGTCTTTCTATAAGTACTATATCCTATTGCTATGATTTACTTTCAATTTCTTTTTGAATTCTTGTCAATTGTCATTTTTCAATTTTTTTTTTTAGTTTTCAAATACTGTTTGTTTTGCCAGATACTGGTAAAATTAGGTAGTGTGACTACTAATAGACCTTGACAGGCACAACTAGCACAATTAGACTACTAAGGACAATTTGAGAACTGAAGGAAAAATCAACATACATGCAAATAACACTACTAAGAGAATGTTAGTAGAGAGACTGAAAATGCCACCCTGATATTTTTGAAAACTAAATGAATACCAACACTCACTATGATTAATATAATTGTTTTTTCCTGAAATTATTTTCAAATAAAATCCCTCCTGAAATTTCTTTCATTCATGAATAGCTTTACCAGAAATAACTGTACTCAAATATGACATACTTAGCTTCTAGAGGTTATTCATCCACACTGATTAATTCAGGTATGATTAGCTTCAAAATTTTAGTTGCAAACAGGAAATAAGTGTTAATTAAAATAGAAGAGCAAGAAATGCACCAACATAACATGGATGTGACATGAGAATGACATTTGGAACAATGTTTTTTTTTTTCTTTTCTATACCATGAAACATGTACTTGTACTACTTTTATAAAATTAGTTTATATATAAGTATGTTTACTTGCTACAGATTTTGGTACAGATACTGCTATTCATTAAATAAGATTAAAATGGTAATGAAAGTTAAACCACAAAAATTGCTGAAATGAATACTGTACTGAATTATGTACCCAAATTTAAATGGACAAGCCCAATGACTACTTATAATGGAAGCTAAATGATACACATTTTATTTAGTTATTCATTCATTTATATATTTATTTTTTTCATTTTAGGACTAGTTCTCACTATGTTGCCCAGGGTTGTCTCAAACACGTGGACTCGAGTGACTCCCTAGCCTCAGCCTCCCAGGTAGTTTGGATTACAGGCACTCACCACCAGGCCCGGCTCATATTTTTTATTTTAAAATCAGTGAAAGGGAAATGAACTAACTTAAGAGAAAAGTGTTATGCTGAGAAAAGTCATGTCTTGTAACAAAACCTAAGTTGTTCCTGAAAACAAAGTAAAATATTAACACCTTTCCATTTGAATAAATCAGTTATTATATAATAAAAACATTAACTGGTCTAAAATATACCCACTTAAGCAAGGTATGACAGAAAGAACTTTTACAAACAGGGAAGCTAAATGGTCAAGGAACATCTTATGAATCTCCAAATGTGTCTACATATAAGGGATAAAGGAAACAAAGTTGTAGCCATACTCACTGTTGTCCTAATTTGCTTTTCTATTCATCTACCCTCTTTCATTTGGCGGTTTCCATCAAAGAAATCCTGACAGCAGTCTTTACACCTAAGTAGTTCAAGCCATCCTTTCCCTCTCCCTTAGGATAGGCTCACACACCAGGTTTCCCTATTGATACTCCCTTCCAGACCACTCTTCCCCCTTTATTCAAACCTACTCTCCAGAGAGATGAAAGGACAGGATTTCTAAAACATGGATCCTATGCCATTTCTTTCCTCAAAATATTCAGTAGTTCCCTAATTTATCCAGTGCACAGTTCAGACTCCTTAACAGAGCACTCACTATCCATACTGACAACAGTTCCAGCAGCAGCTCCCTGTGCTATAAATCCTTTTAACTATGGATTCCAGCATATGGTATATCCTGTCACTGTATGTAATAACCAACTTGTGGCTATTTTGGACCAAGTATCAAAATTTGTGAGGTAAACTTCGCTAAAACCAAGCTAGCAAGAACTTAGGACTATTCCTTTCTCTCCTCATTCCCACTTTTGCATCAGAAATGGACTTTTCTGCCAAAAACTGGGGATTTCCCATAATTCTGAGTTCCCATGGAGATACGTTGCAAATGAAGTAATATGTGTTATGAAAGTGACAGTAGCAAGCCACTTCAAACCAAGAGTCACTAAGGTGTAGTACCGCTAGAGGCATTCACCTGTTAAGGGAGCAAGCAGCTTGCTTTCACGTTACGGCTAACAAGAAAATTTTAATAGCCACCTTTCTGTTCATAGAAAGCAAAAGAAGAGGAAAAGAGAGGAACTGGAGATGTGCCCAGAGACTAGATGGGGAACAGTGTTTTGTTCTAAGATTTTGTAGGCCAACTAGGGTGGGATCACTCCATCTGGGTACAAAACTCAAACACTTACAAGGGTCAGCACTTAGAAGACCCTAAAAGTGATTATCTTTCTAACTTTGTACCCTGGGCACCCTAGTCATTCCAACCTGCCCCTGGCTCAGAATCCAAGAGATTCTGATAGGAATAATTTTTTGAGAATCATTCTACTCCATCAAGTTGAATTTATCTTTAAAGATAACTTCTTAAAGCCGGAAGCCAAGAATTTCATTACAGTGCTAAAAGAAAGTTTCTTTCCCAAATAAGTGCACTGTAAACAACAATTTTAAAAATATCAAGTATATCACAGCAACAGAGGGTATGAAAATATGGGGAAGAAATAATGAATGGGCTTCTAAGCAAATAGTGCTACCTGCCTTTGTTCCAATCATGCCTACATTTTATTTCCACTATCCCATTTTCATACATTTTTACTTCCACAATACCATATCACACTTAAAAATCATTTGTCTCCCTACACCTCTGTAGACAATCTTTGTCTACAGAAATACAAGGATATGGTCAGAATTATCCAAGATTCCTCAAGCTTTCTCAGTAAGGCTCTCACCAAGTTGGAACTGGTTCAATTACATCTTAGAATTGTGTTTTTTTTTTAAAAGCCACTTCTCACTATAAATAGATGTTTCATAAGAGCAGAGAAAACACTAATTCATCTTTGGGTATTGTAGAATGAATAACACTGTTTTTCACATATGGCAGATATACACAGAGAATGTTGATTTTACTGAACTGAATTTATAAACAATCTGTTCAGAAGATACAGAAAGGCCAGCAGTCAGGTTATTGCATTCACCGACAAAGAGGTCAGAAGAATCAGGGTTGTTAAAGAAGAAGCATCTCCCCATTGGGGGATGGGGGGATTGTTAATCTGCTTATTTATACCAAAATAATCTGATTTTCTCTTAAACCAGAAGGCCTTTGTACATCCTAAATCCATATTTCTCTTGTATATTAGTAATGTGGATTGTAACATTTACTAGTAGTGCTGCAATGTTTGCAAAGCAGATCACTCATCGTTCCACTCAATTTATTTACTCTGAATCATATCTTATTTCAGAAAGGATCCTATGAAATGTATAAGTAAATGTGCAACAAGAAAAAATAACTTATCTAATAGGAGAAAGAGAAATGGAAGAAAACTGAATATAGAAAAGGTAAGTGAGGTACCAAACGAATGTATGTGATAAAATTCTGCACATTTGCTAGAGAAAGACCAGAGTTGTTAGCCCTAACATTTCTAGCAGGATAATACAATCAGCTATATAATTTAGAATCTTTAGGATTAAAAACAAAAGGCCAGTAGAGAGTTATTTACCCCTTGATCCTGAGAAAGAGGATACTATTTAACAAATAAGGTCCTCAACAATATTCTTGCTGTTGACTTACCAGAGAGCTTTAGTAGGACATGCCTCCTGACTTAAGTCAATAAATACAAACAAGAAAGAAAGAAATGCCAAGGAAGGAGTCCAAGTACACAGCTCTCTGAAGGAATGGGTAAGTCATAAAAAGATTTAATTCTATTTAGACTAACCCAAAATCCAGAGGCTTCCATATAGTTTTGAAATTAAAAACAAAATTTGATACATAAGTTCATTCTCCTGCGCAAGAGATTTCACAACACTCTCAGAAAGAAACATGACACAAGAAAAGTTAGGAAAGCACTGATCTAAAAATTAGCTATCTGTCTCCTTCAGTTAAACTCCAGTAAGCAAGTGTTCTATTGAACTGAGAAATGCTGATTTGGAGACTGCCGGTCCCTTGACAAGGGTCTGAAATAGTTTCTCTCTGATGTGAAGTGCAGCACTCTAAGCTTACCTACTGGCCAAGCTGTGTGTCAAATTATGATGACACAAGACATATAACTCTCATAAGCAAATGGAACACATAACAATCTCTTTCCGGATAGGTTTCAATCAAACACTGGCTGAAAGTCAGCATTTTCAGTCAAACATTGCCTCAAAGGATTGATGATATTCTATTAATTCAGATATTAGTCAAAACCCACTTTTAACTTGCGAATAAAAATCACAGAAAAGTACAGTCATTTTCCTGTGTTATTTCATTTAAAAATGACCTTTTCACAACAGTTGATACAATCTGATCTATTTTTTTTAACTTTATGTTGCTTTAATGTCATACATCAACAAAAAAACACAGCTCTAGACACACACACACACAGAATTACACACACACACACACACACACACACACACACACACAGAATTAACGTTTCTTGGGCCTCAGGGCATCAAGTGAGAAAGCCTGTAGGACCAAGAAAATGTTCCTTAAAATCTTTCAAATCTAGAAGTCACAGCCTTACAGTGTTTGTTCCTCAGAATAATAAATTCAGAGAATTACTTTTGTCAAAATTACACAGTTGCATGTACTTAAGAGAACTAATTCATGGTAACCCAAATCATAAGAGGCTAAAGTACAAATCAGAATATTTATTTATTAAACACAGAGGATATTCCTTTTTTCATGAATAAAAAATTTTGTTCCAGAAGATTGCTACTTTCCCAATGCTAAACTACCTGGAATCCTGAATTAATAATCCATTCATCAAAAGTTAGAACAAGGAGAGTTTGGTCATAGATAATAAATTATCCATAATTAACATGCACCTTTCTAGTAATCAAAATTGTGATTTTTACATGAAGTGTCACTCTGCTGTGTTTACTATTACCCTCAACAATGCAGACTTCTTGATTTCTTAAGCTTTTTCCTCCTACCTCTTCCTTAACTATTTGTCTAGATAGACTACAATACAACTGATGAGGGTACACATCACATACATTATTAAACCTATTTTTCAGGTTAACTCACAAAGTGCCTAACAATTTTCCCAAGGTCACTGGTAGCATAATATAGAAGAGATTCAAAGTCAGATCTTCCAGTATTTACACTGTAATGTTGCAGAATAGGATGCTTTTTACCTGTGCCTCCCACCTCCCAGTTTGATTGAAATGCCCTTAGACAGTGCTCCTATAACACCTTAAGCACACCATGACTAAACTTTTGATATCTGCATTCACACTACACTGAAATTACCGGAGAACAGAATCATGACTCATTTACCTTTGTATACCAAGTACACAACCTAGCCGAAATCTAGCCAGCTGAGTAAACATGCAAACTAAACTGTCTATCGGTTTGACATAAAAATCTCCAATCACTGAATTAGCCATGTAATCTTATATCTATACAAATACATGTATACATACATAACAGGGAGTTCAGAAAAAGCTCCAGTTTTATGAAAAGAGGTATAACATAAGTATCAAAATCGAACTGCACTCTCCTCAGGCAAATGCTGAAGGAACTATACAATGGCAAATAATTAGATAGTGAGATTTTCTTTGAATAAAAAAAGCAAGAAAGAGTATCTGTTATTATCATTATCCCAATAACAACTAAAGAACTCCAGTTTATAGCATTTTATTTTGCCTGAAAACAAAGCCAAAGTGAATGAACTGGCTACATACCATAGGAGGTCACATATAAGACAAAGATTCTCTCTTTGAGATATAAGATTAATTATTTTGTAAACAACATTCTTTTTACTATAAAGGGCAATGAAAAAAAATTGTAGTGGTTTTTTTTGTTTGTTTGTTTGTTTGTTTTTGAGACTAGGTTTTGCTATTTTTGCCCGTGGAACTGCAGGCTCTGGTTGCCCGGAGTACCACAGACTCAAGCAATCCCCAGCCTCAGCTTCCCAGGTAGCTGGGATTACAGGAGCACGCCACCACGCCCAGCTGTTTTTTTGGAACTAGGTCTCGCTGTGTTGCCCCAAGCGGGACTTGAAGCGCGATCCCTATCCCTGGCCGCTTCATAGGCTGAAGCTTACAGGCACGAGCCACCGTGCCCGGCTACAATTGTAGTATTGCTAATAATACCCATCTTTTTTATTTAAAATATCAATGAAAAATACATTCACATAAAATATTTCTAGTTAAATAAAAACATGCATCACATTCCTTTTTTTGGATAATACATTTATCAGAAAATAGAAATTTCATCTCAACTTAAAATTCACTTAGGTTTATAAATTTCAGTTTTTAGAACACCAAAAGAAATTTAAATACTCCTTCACGTGTATGTACAGGCTCAAGACCTACCAACACAGTGGATGCAGACAAGAACAATCCAAAGTTTTTAAATTGATATTACACCCTTTAACAATAAAACTGAAGGTGTTAAAACCAGAAACAAATTATCATCTGTCAACAAATTAATGTAAAAATATATAGTAACTATAACTTTATTCAATTATTTGCAACATTCTAGGCACATAAAATGATAATATAGATGTTTTTATTCAAGTCAAGAAAAACAAATCACATGTTATATGGGCAACCTTATCATTTGGGTATATTTTTATCCAAGCATACAAGTAACACATCTCTACCTTACCTTGTGACTCAGGGGGGAGGAAACCCACATTACACGAGACTACAATATTATAAGCAGCGAGAAAATTTCATTTTGAAAGAAAGACTACAGAAAGGGCTAGGTTGGGATGAAAATAGTAAAAATTTTATTTCGGTCCTAACAAGTAAATTCTCCAACAAAGTTTTGCTCCTGGCAAAGTTCATTCCACAAGGGATGTAAATATAGTTATCTTAGAAAGATTAGCAGAGGGGTGAAATGGTAGACTCAGTGAGAGAATACAGATACTATAACCCATTAAAACTTTCTCAAGAGGTGGGCGTGGGAGGAAAAGAAAAAACTCTCAAAGTTCACCCAAAGTAAAGGTCAAAAAACAAACAAATGCCTGAAAAACAATGACATCCCTACAAAGCATCCAGAGACCAGAAGGGTCAAGAAGATAAGACAAAGTTGGATGACAGAAGAGGGGTTATTGGGAAAGGAGAAATGACAGGGTGGGAACTGAGTAAGAAAGTAAGTTGGGATTGGGATGGGGGGGTTGGTGTGCTGTGTTTTCGAACAACGTCCTAGCTCACTTCGCCAGGGCTAACCCAAACCTTTCACCCTCTTACCCCCTCCCACCCCTCCACCCACCTTCACCGATGGGAATAATCGGACGCCACAAAAATGCAGAACAAGGACCAGCCTCTAACCTCACTTCTGGTTCCAGATCTACCCCAAATGAAATACGTTTATTGGCTGGCAGACATAGGCGTCCCCCACATTGGCAAAGGTTCTGAGGTGAGATGCCTGCACTGCAAAGGCCGGAGGTATCTCTGTCCAGCGCCACAATTCTGCTATAAGCCCAGAGAGGCACTATGGCCAACTGGCCGGATGTCATCTGCAAATGATTGGAGTGGAGAAACGCTGAGCTGCCCTTCGGGCTCCTTCTCAGGACAGAGACATCCTCAGAAGTTCCTTTACTCTCAGAGCCCTCACTCACTGGACTCAAGATTTCATCTCTTTCCCCTACTAAAGCTATATTCATCCTTATACCTAAAATGGGCCTCAAACCCCTAAAACTGAGGCGCTGATGCCCCCAGTCCAAGTTCACCATCAACTAGTTGCACAAAAACACACTTATTTGCTGGATCCAGGCCTTAGGAGGCCTTATATATTAGGTCTCCTAATAAAGCATGGATGACCTCCCTCCCCCAAACTGGACCCTTGGGTCCCAGGGCATCTGGGTTTTTGACAACTTGAACCTCATAAGGAACAAGTGGCCCACCGCTTTGTTCCGTCAACACACCGGGTCATTTCCATACCCCTGGCATCCAGGTTCCACCCAGCGTCACACAGATCCTTAGACAGACACACGCGAACTCCTACCTCGCCCCCATGCCCGTCGAAGATCCCGAAGATAGACGGGTGCGTCTTGTTCGCCAGGTCCGTGAGAACTTCGAAGCGGTCTTCCATGTGGTCTCTGCGGCCCTGGATAGAATACACCGCCACGTTGTGGCTCTTAAATTCCCAGGTCTTGGAAAACTCAGCCTCCAGCACGTCGAGCCCCCCAAGCCGATCGTTCTGCATGATCTCGGCCACCTTGCCCTTGACCATCTTGACGGCGTCCCTGCTGGACTTGACGATGGTCTTCACCTCGTCGGTGTGGAAGAAGTAACTCCACAGCGCCAAGCTGATGCACAGCAGGAAGAGCGTCTCGGGTCTCAGCAAGAAATAGCGCATGATGCGACCCAGCAGAGACAGCAAAGTCATCGTATCCTCTATCATTTATCAGCGCTAGCGTCCCAACCAGCAGCAGCGACGCGCGCCCCCAAGGCTCGCCGGGTCCCGGAGCGCGGCGCGGTCGGTCGGCGACGAGGGACCGGGCAGCCGCGGCGGGCGCGAGGACCGCAGCGCCCGGGCAGAGGCGGCCGAGCCGGCGGCTCCCAGCAGAGGCAGTTCTTTTGTCTCCCGGCCCCGGCGGCCCGGAGGCGCGCGCCTGGCGCTCGGTGCCGGTGCCGCCTCCCTCCCGCGCTCCCCTTTGTGAGGCGGCGGCCGCGACAGCCGCAGCAGGAGCAGCCGCCGCCGCAGCCACTCGCGCCCCAGCCGCGGGGGAGGAATCAAGTCAAAGTTGAGCCGGGCAGGTCTGCGGCGCGGAGGGCGGCTCCGGGACGCTGCCGCCCGCGCGGCCCTCCGGGGCTGCCCGCGCCGCTGCGGGAGGCGGTGAGCAGGTGAGCCGGCGCGGGGCGGGCGCGGGAGCCCGGCGGGCGCGGGATGCCAGGGCCGCGGGTCGCCGCCGCAGGGAGCGCGGAGCCGGCCGCGAGCTCGGGGTCTCCGGACACCGGGGCTGAGGGCACAGCGGGGAAAAGTTTTGCGGGCGCCTGGGCAGCGGCGGCGGCGGCGGCACGCGGGCCCGGTGACGTAGCACGGTCGGCGCGGAGCCGCAGGCGCCGGCCCGGCGCTGCCAGCCTCGTCCCCAGCCCTCCCCGCGCGCGCTCCGCCCCGCCCCCTCCGTCCGGAGCGCGCTCGCCCCGCCCCGCGCCTCTCGGGTGCCTGACCGAGGCCCGAGGCGCGCGCTGCGCCGTCTAAGGCTGAGGAAGGTCGGCCACCGCCGGCGCGCGTAGCCACAGGCCGTCCGGGCTGACGAGGGGGCGAGGGGAGCGCCGCGGCCCGGCACGACTCGGACGGGCGTCCGGGCCTCGCGTGCGCGCTCCCGGGACGGGATCCGAACCACTCGGGCGGTCGGGACGCGGTTTCCCGGAAGTCGCCGCTGCGGGCCGGCGAGAGGCGGCCGCCCCGCCCCCGCCCCTCCTGTCAGCCGCGCGCGCTGCCCCCCTCGCCCGGCAGAAGGCGAGCGAAAAGGGACGCACCTCTCCCGGCTCGCCAAGTCGGACTCGGAGGCGCTCCGCCGGTGTGGGGACCGCGGCCTACCCAAGCCCCTGGACAAGCGGAGAGAGCCTGGGGCCCAGCGGCCTTCTCCCGACAGGAAAACATCTCCCGGGAGCAGCGGGATGTGAGGAACACGTGGAGTGGGCGCCGGTGACAAATGACCCAGGGTGCCTGGAGGACGCCTGGCTTCTCCGCGAGCCGCCGGCGGCCGCCTTGACCCCCCCTTACGACGGACTCGGCTGAGAGGGCTTCCCCCGATTTCAGTCCTTCCACAGCCAGCGCCTTCCGAAGGCGCGTGGGGGCTCTGATCCTGCCCCAAGGCGAGGTCTCTGGCTCTGCTCTTCAGGTTTCAGGGTCCCTCGGAAGCTGCCCACGGAGCAGTCCCCTCACCCCAAGAACGCCCAGGCAGCAGTCTAGGAGACAGAGGGACCTCGGAGAAGAGTTCAGACTTCAACAGCTTTCAAAGACAGCGATGTTGGGGAAAGAAAAGAACTAAGTACAGCTCAGCTTAGAATAAAGCATGAGAACATTAAAGGAAATACTCACTTTTGCTCTCCCTGTCTGGGAAGAATCCTGATCTGCAGTTCCAATTCCTGATAGCCTACTTGATCCCAGCCAGTTCGGTGTCTTGTCTTCCCCAAAGGCTATGACCCTGACTACTACATAAATAAATGACTAAATAAATAGAAAGGATCAAAATAATAGAAAAGACACCAAAATGTTGACAGTGTTTAACCACACTGGGATATTTTAGATGGCCTTTGTTTTTTGCTTGGAACTTTTTTGATTTTTCTCAACTTTTTCAGTTTCTACATAAAAGCAGAGATTGTCATAACTATTAAAAGTGAAAACTTTGGCATTTTAATGGAATGTATAATATGCGCTTATGTGTAGTAAAGACAGGAACTAAGAAGAACTGTTAACAGTATTTTTAAAACTAGGGTATTCCCTTCTAAGAAACAGTTTAAAAATAAAGTAGGTGACTTTGTTCAGAAGTCATGTAAAATAAGCTTTCAAAATGACAGTGAATTCAAAAGCTTTCAGAAACTGCATAACAGAAAGCTAGGCACAATGGCGCATGCCTGTAAACGACAGCCTATGGAGCACAGCTGGGACTGGTGATCGCCCTTTGAATCCTGCCCCGGGGGCAAAATAGCTGGGCGTGGTAGCACGTGCCTGTAATCCCAGCTACCTGGGAAGCTGAGGCTGGGGATTGCTTGAGTCCATCGTACCCCGGACAACGTGAGCCTGCGCTTCCATGGGCAAAAATAGCGAGACGTAGTCTGGGTAATTAAAATAAATAAATAAATAAATAAAATAAAATAAACCCTGATAACAGAGATCATGCATTAGCGTTACTATGAAGGTAAATTTTCTTACTGTAAATCAGTAAATGGCTTTTGGGAGTATGAAGTATGATCAGTCTCTGTACATGATTCTGTATTTTTTTAAGTCAAAAGCAAAATGCAGATAAATTGATTCAGACTTCAGAATTATAAATCAAATGGAATAAAAACCTACAGACTGATAAAACCATATTTACTCATGAGAGACATGACTTCTGTTTAAGGATGATACTTGTCTCTCTGGAGGGTGAATAACAAAATGAGAATTTGACTTCATTTATAAGCCTACATATCCTGCGATGCTTTGAAGGTATGTTTTGACATTTACATATAAGTATTTGCGTGAAATCAATAAAATTACTTTCTAGCTGAGCCAATGGGTGTTTTCTTTTCTATTTGCGACTAGGTTTTTGCCCATGGAACCACAGGCTCACGCTGGCCGGGGTACCACGAACTCAACCAATCCCCAGCTTCAGCTTCCCACATAGCTGGGATTACAGGCATGCGCCACCACGCCCAGCTATTTTGGGGGGACTAGGTCTCGATCGCAGGACTCAAACCGCGATCCCTAGTCCCGGCCGTGGCTTCCTAGACTGCCGTCTACAGGCATGTGCCACCATGCCCGGCCATTTTCTTATTTCTACTAAGAAATTCATATACTTAATAGTAATTTCAAAAAAAGGTTTGCATAACCTTTTGTTAGAGTTTACTGTGAATTTTAATATATTTGAGAAATAAGAAAAGACAAACTCTAGCCACAAGCTGGTATTTGCATATTCTCTAAGATTATAAAGGATTTTCATCAGTATTTTCTTTCTTTTCTTTTCTTTATTTTTTTTTTGAGACTAGGTCTCGCTATTTTTGCCTGTGAAACCGCAGGCTCTCGGGGTACCACAGACTCAAGCAATCCTCAACCTCAGCTTCCCAAGTAGCTGGGATTACAGGCACGCGCCACCACACCCAGCTAATTTTTTGGAACTAGGTCTCCCTTCGGGCCCCAGGCGGAACTCAAACCGCGATCCCTAGCCCTGGTCGCTTCATAGGCTGAAGCTTACAGGCACGAGCCACCGTGCCCGGCTCATCAGTGTTTTCATTCTCATAATAATCCTATGAGGAAGCTGGAAGATCTATTATCTCTTTATAAATATGAAAAAATAAAGCATAAAGATGTTGTGCAAATACCATAATTCATCAAATAAACTGGAAATTCAAACATGGCAATTAGTTCTGACTACCAATTCAGTACTCACTGAATGTCCAATATAGAGATTAGTAGTTCTCTGTTACAGAAATCTGAAAAAAAAAAAAAAAAAGATCAGGTTGTAATTCATAAGTCTGACTTGAACCATTTGAACAATCTCTGCGCTATGAATATTTATATTACCCATTGAAAATATTTGTGGGGCAGAAGACCAGTGAAAGTAAACTTTCCTTAGTCCTTATGTAAAAGCCTAGAAGATGTGTTGCTAAAGTAAAATGTTATTTGAAGTTCACAGGGGAGGAGTATTATATTTGCAAATGACATGATAGTGAGTAGAGTTAGTTGCAATCCAAGGTTTTCCTGAGATACAATAGTAGTGATAAAGTAGTTACCAGGCAATTACCATTTTCAACTTTGCAATTAACTCATGTCAACAATGCAAGTATATAAAGAACACAAAGTATAGCTTTTGAAAATAATATATTCTCAGAAAAGCCTTTCAGAGCTCTGAGGTTTAAGATATCTTTAAAAATGAGTTTGATAATAAAGATTTATTTTACCTATTTTTTTATTTATTAGTAAGTGTATATTGTCCAGTATGTTGCTATTCCATAGTGTCTTCATTTCTGGTTTTGTCACTTATTACAAAGTTATAAAAATCAAATGTAAAGTAACAAAGTAACTTGTCTCTGAATGATACATGTAATATAATCCCTTAAATATGAACCTTTTATTCATATAGAATTTTCTGCACATTCTTTAATAGCTCAATTACCAATTTGTTTTGTATTTTTATATAGTTCCTGCCTCTGCATACAGATATGTACTGAGTAGGACTTTTTTATACCATTATGCACAAATGTACATAGATATATCTATATACATGCAGGTATATCTGTATATATGTGACTTTGTAAACTATACATATGGAAGTGTATGAAAATATTGTTATAAAGTACAATAGCCATGGTTATTACATCTAAGAACCCACTACTTCGCCTAAAAGCTGGACTTTGACCAATATCTGTACCTCTCTAGAATTTCTTTTCCTATGTTATCTCTCTGCCTGACCTCCTCTACATGTAGCCATAATCCTACATTTTACATTTTATTATCCCCTTGTCTTTCTGAAAAAAAAATCACATATATTGTAGCCCTAAGTAATATCCTATCTGTCTATCCCTCTATCTAATCTTTCTTAGTTTTTGATATTAAGATTTATTAAAAAAATAGGGTATCTTAACTGAATATAGTCCTCTTAGTCTTGTTTTTTTTTTTTACTCAGTATGATGTATATAGATCATTTTGTGTTTGTTACATGTAGTTAAATCATAATCTCACTGTGACTGTCCTATAAATATATGTACATTTATATCCTTTCCAAGTTTTTTGCTATTATGATATATCAGAGCTATTTTTATACTATTGCTGGATGCATGAATGTAAAATTTTTCCTAAGATACAAACCTATGCATGAAATTACTGAATGCTTTGAAACTGAAATGTTCAGCTTTAAAATTAGACCCAAATTGTTTTTGAAATTATAATATTCCCATTCACACTTCTACTAACGGTATGATCAAAGTTTTTAATATAAGAGACCATATCTAAAAATTCTGTCTTAAACATGATAGTCAACATTGGTCCTTTCAGTTAATGGCTAGCTACCATTAATACTATTACACTATATCAAATTGTCAGTGCTTCTGAAAAACTCTTTCTAGTATTAAATTTTAACAGCCTTCAGTTTTAAATACACTTTAAGTGAAAATCTTTCAGTAGTACAGCTAAGAAAATAAATTCATTTTGAATAGTATTATTTTATATTAGTATATCAGTAATTCTGTCAAATGGAGAACTAATGTGACAGACACTGGTCATGATAGGGAATAATATACCTATTTCCACTAGTCTCCAAAAGTATAATATCCCACTACCTACCCAAGTTTTTGTATTAATTAGAAATATAGTTGGTTCTATAGTGTAGTGGCTCTCATGTTAGCTTCACACTAAAACTATATCATGTATATTTGTTTTCTAAATAAAATTTTCATGTTATTGCAACAAGTCTGTCTATATAAATAGTATTATCCTAGGAATCCATCATCAAATTGCATTAGGATTAGGATTCTAATAGTCTTTTTTTTTTTTTTTTTTTTTTGGAGACTAGGTCTCGCTATTTTCCCCTGGGGAACCACGGGCTCACATTGCCCGTGGTACCACGGACTCAAGCAATCCCCAGCCTCAGCTTCCCAGGTAGCTGGAATTACAGGCATGTACCACCATGCAGCTATTTTGGGGGGAACTAGGTCTAGCTATGTTGCCCGGGGTAGGACTCAAACCACGATCCCCAGTCCCAGCCACGACTCCATAAGCTGTTGCTTACAGGCATGCACCACTGTGCCCAGCTAGGATTCTAATAATCTTAAGATTATTATAATAATCTTATATAGTTATATGTTTTTATAGTTAAATTGTTATCCTAATAAAGACATCAATGTTCTAGTTAATTTATAATGCATAGTAAATAATTGAATAATTATATTGTCATGGAACTGATTTTGACAATTTGACAACTGATTTTGGATGGATAGATAAAATATTGCTTCTCTCCATAATGTTGTCTCCAAACAGAAAAAGATTTTTTTCTTTAGAACATTTATTTTTTAATTAACAATCACTCTCAAAAGCACACCTAACAGATCATAGGGAAGAAAAGTAAGAATATTACTTTTTCTTACTTTGACAATTACCTTGAAAACTGTTGGTGTCTTGGTAGATGAGTGATATTATATCCATCTTTAAAATAAATTCTTCTGTTGTCTTCTCTGAGCATCTTGAGAATAAATTGTATTCTCTTCAGTTTGTTACCCAAATTGCTTCTGTTGAAAACATTTGTTTTACAGGAGCACTGGTAGAAAAGACTAAATTTAAATATAAGTAATTTGAATAAATAATTATTCACAAACATTTTTCTTTTTATATTCTTGGTAAGAAGTTTGACCAACTAAAAAATTCTTAGTCACAGAAGAAAATTAGAGCACTGATTCCTATATATGATACTTCAGATGAACACTTATGAGAAAATAACCATGTGTTCTGAGGGTATATAGATGTAGGGGTAGGATACATCACATTTGTGTGACACTACTCATCTTTTTTGGCTCTTATAGGATGGGTTAATAACACCAATATTCATTCCTTGAACCCAAATTGCCTGTAACAACTTCTTACAGTTTGGCAGCAACCCTGGATTTATCACTACATTTCTTGGAAAGAAGCCAATCAAGCCTTTTCTGTAGTTATACCTGAAAATGTTCCCCACTTTAATTCATCTACTTTCATTCCCCTCTCCCAAACTTTTATACTTCCACAAAAATTTTCCCAAATGATGTCATAATTCAAAGATTTTAATTGTCTCAACCCCTATACACACATTTTAAAAACACTTTTAACCAATGATGTGGTAAATGTTTAATTAACCATTTGCAATATTTGGTGTGGAGAGGGGTAGGAAAGGGGTGATAAGGACTCATATCTGTAGCGTTTGCCAATTTCTATGGTGTAATTACCTCTACCATGGCCGATTTCAAGCTACATCACAAATGTGAAGTTCAAGTCACTCCATATAGTATGTAGTGTTTCCATCATATAGCTACAGGAGATACAGATAGCACCAAGAGTATAAATAATATTAAAATGTAATAAAATAATTAGGAAGTTAATATTTAATTTTATTACCTTCAATTTCAATATAGTTTACTTAGTTATAAGTTTATACAACTTAATATTTGATGTTTAAACACTTAATATCAGACCAGGAAAGCCAAAAAATGAAGTAAAGGGTTGGTCTCACATGACTAACTGGCAGCAGCCTGGAGTTGTCTGTTTCTCCACATACACACCTGACTAGCATAAGTGAGGGAGCATCTGCCCTTGGAAGAGAACTAAGAACTTAATGATGGATCTCTACAAAGACATAGAGATCTGTCTGGGTAGGAAGGGTAGGAAAGGTGTAAGAGACAGTACAAAAACCTAGAAGTTGGTAGAAGAAAAATTAGGAAAAAGTAGAAAGGATAGGAAAGCTTTTAGGGTAGAAAGGTAAGTGGTCTCAACATGAATGATCCTTGGACACTGGGAGAGGCACCTACCCCTCCCCAATCCAGACTTGAACTTCCCCTTGGGTTTTCACCCACTGAAGCCAGGTTAGTGTGATCTCTCTAGAGTACTGTGGGGCAGAAATTAAACTGATATACTTGTAGATGCTGGCAGCTAATTTGATAGTTCTGAAAGGAATCTCCCCTTCCCTTTGTCATATTTCTCAATCTTCCCTAAGTCCTAGTGCACAACATTCAGGCAAAGCACTGTCTAGCATAAGGAACTGACATTAGCCAGGGACTGCGATGACATACCTGAAATTGCTGGCAGTAAGCCTAGGTGGGTATCAAAAGGCATCCACACCTCCCCAGTCCACACTTGTGAATGTGTAACAGCTCCTAGACCTACCTAGTACAACCTCCCAAAGGCATTCCGGAAGGTAGAAAGCTGATATACCTGGCACTGCTGGCAGCTACCTTGGTGGTCCTGAGAAGGTAGAAAGTTGATATGCTTGGCACTGCTGGCAGCTACCTTGGTGGTCCTGAGACACACCAACTCTTCCCTTGTCTGGCTTTAGCAGGTATCTGGGTTGCCTGACTACTACACGATTTGCAACTTCACCTGCTTCCTTCAAGAACCCCTGGCCATGTTCCTTTCACTTGAAACTCAAGTGAATGGTGCTGCCAGCAAATCTGCTGAGATCAGAACTAAGCTCTAACTAAAGGGTTAGTTTTAACTTGGGGTTTCTGGGAGAATACCAACAGTAGTCTGCCTTGACCATCTTTGACCAGGTGGTTACTGCAGATCTCTATACTGGATCAAGTGACTATAGTTTATGCCCTTGGCAATCTACTGCACCAACCCCAAAATCCCCACCATCTTCAGTCCTAATCCTCTAGATAGGAACTTAAACCACCAACCTATGTTATTTCTTATGCACTAGACATCCTGATTAGTGACACAATTTCAATGAATACTACAAGAGGAAGTACAGTGTCCAGTGCAACCTAAAATTCTAAGACAAGATCATCAAAGCAGAACTCAGAAGGAAAGCAATCTAGTTTAATCCATAAACATATTCACATAATGTCAAAGAGAATAAGGAGGCAGAGGAATTCATCCCAGTCAATGGATCAACACAAATCCCAAGGGGAATTATTAATACTACAGAATTAACCAGACTGACAAGGAATTATTAATACTACAGAATTAACCAAACTGACAACAAACTGTGAGAAGACCTTACAGCAGTCTTAATACTACTGTAATTGTAGTATTGCCCTGTAAATGTCTACAAAGATCATTTGTCTAAGTTGTTATTTAATGGTGTCACCTTGTTGATTTTCTGTGTGGTGATTCTGTGCATGGATATAAATGGCATTTAGATGTCCTCTACTATTATTGTTTTGCCATTGGTATCTTGTTTGTAAGTGAGATTTACGTTTTGATGCTTCTTTTTTGGTACATTTATAGATGAGTATTACATTATTTTGATATATTGATTCACTCATTTCTATATAATGCCCATCCTTTTTTCTTGTTTTCTTTTTTTTTAAGCTGGAGGTCTATTTTATCTTATGTGACTGCCCCTGCCTTTTACTTGCTTTCCTTGTAAGGGCTGCTTCCAAATAGCTAAAGTGATTATTTTATACAAATGAAAAATGGAGATATTAAATAGCCAAATTATACTACAAGGCTGTCAAAAACAGGATATTAGGATAAAAATAGACACACAAATGGAATAAAATTGAGAACTCAGAAATAAAGCCACATTTATATCACATAGGAACTAGGAATATATATTGAAGAAAGGAAATGTCTCTTCAACAAGTGGTATTGGGAAAACTTGACAGTCACAGGCAAAATAATGAAACTAGATTAGCATCTCATGCCGTACACAAAATGAACTCAAAGTGGATTAAAGACTTGCTGTAAGAACTGTTTATGTAAACCATAAACTACATAGAAGAAAACAAAGATGAAGCACTCCACAACATTTTCTTCAGGGATGTCTTTAGGAATTCAACTCCAATGACAAGGGAAACAAAAACAAAAACTAACTACATCAAGCTAAAAACACTCTGAACAGCAAAATAAACTAAACAAAAAAAATTTTAAAAATACACTTTACTGATGGTCAAAAATACTTGTACATCATCCATCCAACAAAGGGCTAATATCCAAGATCTAAAAACAAACTCATACATCTCAATACACACATACATGCACACACACATACACATATGTGCGCACACACAAGAACTAAATAGACACTCCTCCAAAGGAAACATGACAAACAAGCACATAGAAAAATTCTTATCAAGAGAGGCAGGTAAAAATCACAATAGGATACTATTACAAGCCCCCTGGAACCTTGTTCCTGATCACATTGTTGAATTAATCCAGCACTTGTTGCCTTCCTGTTGTTGAATATTACATAAATCCAATAATCTACTTAAAAACTCAAGTCACCTAATACCCTAATTCCCTGCTCTCTAATATAAATCCAGACTCCCAGGCCCCCAGACTGAGCAACTATTTCCCCTTTTCTATTGTGTAATCCACAATAAACACTCCTTTCTTGAAAACAGTTACTGGCTCTTCATAAATATGTGTGGGATTAGTTGGTGAAATACACATAAAGACCCAACAGAGTAAAAATTTTGTAACCACAAAGGGACAAGGAGCCTCCCTCTCTTTGTGTCCCTTGCTCTGTGTCCATGATGCCAGTTTGGGGCTTCTGATGCCCCTGGATGATCCTAGTGGCTGCAAACACTCTTGTTCTCAGATCCTCTAAGGAGGGAAATGGGTACCATCTCCACAGCACAACTTGAATTTGCCTTCAGTTTCAAGCAAGGACATTACTTAGAGAACTCTCAAGTACATCACAGTACCTATTTTGCTCACTTAAAGAACAAAAAGACCTACAGGACAGCAAATTTATGGTTGCCTTATGGAACTTGCAAGGAAAGGGAATAATTTGGACAAAAAATAAAGATTAATTTGGAAAACGAATGTCTTCTTTACCTGCTCCTATGTCTTGTGCTACGGATGTAGATAACATATGGCAGAAATCAACAATCTATTTAGAAAAATCTGTGAGGAAAAGGTCGAGAGAATTGTGAAGAAAAGGCACAAAGGAGAATATCCTTGTGAGAAGATTACCTATTAGGAGAAAAGTTCGTGAGGTTTAAAATGTGAGGAGAAAAGTATAAAGAGAAAATTTTCTGAAAATGAAAGATACAGTAGGAAACGTATCTAAAATATTTTTCAAGATGATCTTTACTTGTAAGAACTAGTTCAAAACTTGATGTTTTACAGCAGGTATGCTTGAGTTTATTAATACAAACTGTTTTCATCAATATAATTAATTCATGGTACCAAGCAAAAATCACAACTCACTTGGTCTCACAGTTTTTTGACTAATACTAAAAAAGAAAAGAAAAAAGCCTAATATGGAGATGTTTGTGTTTAAGCCCAAGCCAAAAATGTCAACAATAAGTAAAAAATGTCAGCCTGAAGATAAACTTGCTTAAAAGATAAAGGCTTAAAGAAATGAGGAAGGAAAGCCTAGCAATGACAAGTCTCAAAGATTTTTGCTGACTTGAAACCTTAGAAATAAGTTTAATTAAATAATGGGTGTAATCAATTAAACTATTTCAGGGAAAATTATCTTACCAATTAAATTAAAAATTGATTGCATTGAAGGGCCGGGCACGGTGGCTCATGCCTGTAAGCTTCAGCCTATGAAACGGCCGGGGCTAGGGATCGCGGTTCGAGTGCCACCTGGGGCCCATAGTGAGACCTAGTCCCAAAAAATAGCTGGGCGTGGTGGCGCACACCTTTAATCCCAGCTACCTGGGAAGCTGAGGCTGGGGATTGCTTGAGTCCGTGGTACCCCGGGCAACAAGAGCCTGTGGTTCCACGGGCAAAAATAGCGAGACCTAGTCTGAAAAAAAAAAAAAAAAAAAAAAAAAAAAAAAAAAAAAAAAAAAAAAAAAAAAAAAAGATTGCATTGAAAATTCCACTCTTGGGAGAATCTGAAAACCGTAATTTTGAAGTTTAACACGGGTTCTTTTTACTTGAATAATTCCCCAAATGTACTAAAGTAAAATTTTTCTAAGTTTAATAATGGAAATTAAGTATACAGAGCTAGGGTCTGCTTTTGGCTCCTTATTGCAAGGAAACTGAGGATCTTAGTCAATGAGTAAATAAGTCTTATTTCACTCACAAGAAAATTTGGATCATGTTTTATGGCAAGCACACATAGGGCAGGTTCTCTATCAATTTGGGCAGATGGAAAATGAGTCCTGGAGCCATCAGTGGGTCTTACAGGCTTTAGTGCTCTCTCAGGGAAATGGGTACATGAGCACACCAAGCAAACCGTTGGCATGCAGCCTGGCCGATACAGGCTGGCCAGGGGGCTCCAGGAGGCAGACAGGCATCCGAGTCTCCCAGCCCCCCATGAATTTTATGCTCTTTCTATGACCTCCCTCTCCGGTATTCCCTCTCTTGCTTCTTCTGTAGTCATGCTGCTCATCACAGTGCTGCTGTCACCACTGTCACTGCTCATCTCTTTTATACCTGCCTCTAGGCTCTGGTGTGCACAAGGATGATGCTGGAGACGATGCAGGAGGACAAGGTAGACAAGGTCCAGGAGCTGAGGGACAGATCTTGTGTGGAGGAGGAGCTGGTCTGTGAGGACCAGCCAACAACCCCTGAGACAGCAGACTCACCAGGGAAGAAAGACAACTGCATCTGTCATTCAGAGCTTGCCTGGTAGTGCCAGAGATAGAACTGATAAGACTTGGACAAACAGCTACCCCAAAGTGTGGGAAACTTTGGGAGGTTGGTTGTTATGTCTGTGGAATTCTGGGGATGGAAGGATTATTTGTAAACCTCAGGAGATGAGAATCAAGGGGTAGCCAGTGAGCCTCAGTGGCAAAAGCAGCCTTGTGCACTGCCTCTCTCTCTAGGAGCCACAGCAGGCAACTGCCTGACCAGCCAGAGCTGTATGGACCTGGCCCAGAGTGGCAATGGCCTCTGAGTGTGAGAGTGGGGGCTAAGGCCGTGGTGAGAGTGGCCCCAGATTGTTTGGGGAAGGAAGCCCTTGCTAGGTTCTCTGCAGCCATGATGGCGGTGTGTAAAAAGTCAACTTAGATAAGGCAAAAAAAAAAAAAAAAAAAAAAAAACTGGTGCAAGTTTTCAGAAAGTCCTGAGCAGTTGTTAAGCAACTGAGAATGCTTGATTGGGAAAACCTCTTAAAATCACCTGTAGGAGACGCCCTATTCACTTCTGAAACAGGTGAGATGCTCAAGAGCCTGTCCTTGTGGGACAGAGCAGAATGTGGCTGTTGTGGAGACCATAGCCACAGAGGGGACCAGACAGGCCACATGTGGAACTTGATCTCCACGGTCCCCAGTCAAAGTGCATGTGTAGAGAGTGGCCCAGTGCAGGAGGCTGTGTGTCACTTTGGGGCCATGGAGGCTGAGTGTTGGGGGACTGAGTGAAGTGTATACAGCCAGTCAGAGTGCATCCTGAAAGTGGATGTAGTGTGTGGCTTGTGCAGAGCCCAGCCAGAGCCCAGCCAGGGACAGCAAGGGAGCTTGATGACTCCTGGCAAGACACAGTAGCTGCTGTGAGAGAGAGCAGTTTCCAGTCGAACGCAGCAGTGCCTTTCAGTAGCAGTTATGGTCTGGTACATGCCAAACTTTAGATTGTGTGGTAAAAGAAGTAAAAAGCTGAAACATGGTGTGAATATCTAACCACTGTATATTCTTAGTTTTGCTTTGTAGTTAATGAGCCCTGACCTCTGCCACTACAGAATCTCCAGATGGTTCATCTCTAGGAGTATGAACAAGTAGGAATTCAACCGTGAATGCCCAGACCCTATCTTGTTGAAATTTCATTTCGTTATAGGTGTCCTACAATTATAATACCCTCCCACCCCCACTTCAGCAGGTAGTAGCTACATCCTTAAACCTCCTCAAGAATTAGGAGTGAAATGTAAGAGTGGAGAATTAAAAAAAAAAATCTCTGTAATCTGGCCCTTGTTAGTTACCTTTCTGTTGCTGAAAACTACACATCCCTGACCAGTCAATACCCTGGTTACAAAATCTCAGCCACTCTGCCCCACTATCCTGCACAGGTGATCAACACCCTACAGCCAAGACTTCTAATATCTTAAACTAAGAGAGTAATTCAGGGCAATTGCCACCTCTCGCATATCATATGATCTACAATAAATGTTCCTTGCTGGAGACCAGTTATAGGTTTATTCACAATCTGGTGGAAGTCATAGGTGAAAAACAAAGACCATTCAGGATCAGTGGAAATAATATCTCACATCTGTGAAAATGACCCATATTAAAATGACCAAAAGCCACCAGAGTAGGTATGTCAACAAAGAGGAACCTTTGTATACTCATGTAAACTGATCCAGGCCCTGTAGTAAACAGTATAGATTTTTCTCACAAAATATTAAAAATAGACCTACCATACAGTCCAGTGTTTCCACTCCTGGCTTCCTAATTGAAGAATGCAAAATCAGATTGGACCCAACAGGGGTCCATTTGGTGTGCCCCTGCTGGATCTAGTTTTGGAACATAGATCTAGTTCCAAAAAAAACATAGCTGGGCGTGGTGGCATGCACCTGTAATCTCAGCTACATGGGAAGCTGAGGCTGGGGATTGCTTGAGTCTGTGGTACCCTGGGCAATGTGAGCCTATGGTTCCACAGGCAAAAGAGACCTAGTCTTCCCCCCCCAAAAGCAAAATCACTAATTCAAAGGGACAGCTGCTTTTCTATGCTCATTGTAGCATTATTTACAATAGTCAATATGGATGCAACTGAAGTACCCAAGGACAGATGAGTGAATAAAGAAGATGTGGTATATCTATTCTATGACATATTACACAGGTGTGAAAAACGAAGTCTTGAATTTTGTGACAACATGGATATAACTGGATAGGATTTTACTAAGCAAAACAAGTCAGAAGGAAAAAAGACAAGATACTAGATGGTTTCACTCACATTCTAGAGAAACAAAAATAAAGGGTGAGATTAAACACTCCCTCCCCCCAACAAAAAAAAAAAAAACAAACCTCTAGAAATCTGACTGTAAAACTGAAGCTACCAGGGAGATAAGGGGGAAATGTTAAGCAAGGCTGAAGGGGCTCAGTGGATTTTGGTATTACCTTGTTCGAAGTTGTCGTGTGGTAGCATACATCTAAATAGGTGTGTTTCTATATCTCTGAATCATTTACAGTATTGTAAAGCTATGTTACCTCAATAAATAAATATATCCACAGGGGAAAAATGGATTGTAGTTCACTGTTTGAATATAGAAGCAGACTTTTTATATTGATCTGTAGCATGTCACTTTACTGATTTTTTTTTTCTAAGAGATTATTTTGTGATGTCTTTAAGGTTTTACTGTACCTGATTTAGATGAAAAGCTTTCAATTTTCCACCGTTAAGTATGTTATTAATTGTGGATTTATCACACATGATCTTTATTATGTTGAAGTAAGTTCCTTTTATCTATATTTTACTGATCCCTGCATTTATAGGTATGATCATATCATCTTTATTTTTCCTTTTTTTGATGCATAAATTACATTAATTGACTTGTGAATGTTGAACTATCATTCTTGTATCTCTGGGATGAATTTCACTTGGTCATGGTGAATGTTATATTTAGTGTTTGTTAAAGTTGGTACTAAGCTTTTGTTGGGGACCTTTGTATAAATGTCTATTGAGAATATTGGTCTATAGTTTCTGGTACATATCTAGGAAAAAATGTTTGTTTGTTTTTTTTTTTTGACTTCATAAGATGTTTTTGGATGTTCTCCCAGAAGGACAGATAGTTTGTTTTGGGAGTTTTGGTAGAACTCCCTACTGAAATCATCTGATGCTGGACTTTTGTTTCTGGGAGATTTTTTAAAAATTAATCTTTTCATTTCCTTTCCAGAGATTGGTACATCCAATTTTTCTATTTCTTCCAGATTCAGTCTTGGGAGGTTATATAATTCTAAGGATTTGTCCATTTGTTCTAGATTTACCAATTTGTCAGAATAAATATGTTCATAGTTATCTCTTATGCTCCTCTGTATTCTGAGATGCCTGGGTCCAGGGTAGTCACATTTACCTTTGAAAGTAGCAGGATACTCTCAGTCTCTAAATGTCCTTAGCTATGGTCTGAGGCTTAACAGGGATAGCAATATTTCATAGTTAACAGTACATAGAAGGCATTTTCAAGTAAGTATTTTAAGTAAGGATCTTCTGGAAGAGTATTCTATTAAACATGAACATATTACACAATGTGCCAAATTCAAATCACTGAATAGTATGCTCAAAGATGTTTTCTAGAAGTATTTAAAAATCCTATTCTTCTAAGAATACAGTGGTAAAATCAGTTCCAGGAATATGATTCATCTGTTAAGATTCTACATTATAGAAACATGGTTATAGTTTTCATATACTAATATATCATTGTGGTGAATCCTATTTCATCAAAAGTTTGAACCCTTCTTTGAGACTTCTATTTGAACACCAGGGTATAAATGTTATTAATTGAACTAATATATGCTTAATAAAATAATAAAGCCAAATAAATTGTCATAAGAGCTATACAAAACACTTTAGTACATTTATGTTTACAGAATGAAAACTATGCCTTCATTAATTCCAAAGTAACTATTTAGAATCACCTTGAATTTGGATGCTACAACAGATCCTGCTGTAACAGAATGGGTTCAATATTAATGTTTCAAGTAACACTGATGAAAGGCATTTTCCTGTAATGTAGTGCTGAAATGAATTTTCTATAATAAGGATCTCATGCGAAATACTATAATACATGCTCTAAATATATCCAATTCTAGTCATTGAAAAAGAGCTGTGTTTAGCTGGGCACGGTGGCTCGTGTCTGTAAGCTTCAGCCTATGAAGTGGACAGTGCTAGGGATCGCAGTTTCGAGTCCCACCTGGGGCCGTAGCGAGACTTAGTCCCCCAAAATAGCTGGGTGTGGTGGCGTGCACCTGTAATCCCAGCTACCTGGGTAGCTGAGGCTGAGGATTGCTTGAGTCTGTGGTACCCCGGGCAACGAGAGCCTGCGGTTCCATGGGCAAAAATAGCGAGACCTAGTCTCAAAAAAAAAAAAAAATCTGTAAAAAAGAGCTGTGTTTAAAGCAGATTTTATGAAATATTAAGACCCTCCAACTTGATTTCTTAATGAGACATGTGAGTAAAAGTTTCATTCATTGATGCTAACACTATACAAAAAGACAATGTAATGTAATGTCAAAAATCTTATAAAAATCTATGTGAAACAGATTAGTACCCGGTAGAAAAATGGGAGCAATTTTTATCACACACTGTTTAGAAACATTTTCAAGTAACTATTAAGAATTCACTTGAAGACTATGAAATATTTAAGTAGATGTTAAAAGCAGCACTAATTTCATCTTAATAAAATTATGCTGAAAGTTGATTTTATAACAGTAAGAATTTTCTTATTAAAAGTTACATGGGTGAGAATATACCAGTCACACCACCTGCCTAGTAAACCTCAAACCACCACCAAGAGAGTTGTCAGAACCGCAGCAGTTCCCAGAGACCCTGCCCACAGTCAGTACGCCACAAGACCACCACTGGGAGAGGAACCAGAGATGTTCAAGGCCCCATTAAATGCTGTGAGTTCCACCAGCCATCCACCTATCTATTAAGTACCAAGACCAGGTAAAGAGGGAAGAGCCAACGCCACTCTAAGTCATAACATGCCTCCAGCTTTACATACTACCTGGAAAGAGCCTGGACCAGTGTAGAGGGAGGAACCATACCCAGCAAAATTTTCACCTGTAGCAGCATAGACATAAAATATAT
The DNA here is from genome assembly GCA_004024945.1 of Uropsilus gracilis. Classification (NCBI taxonomy): domain Eukaryota; kingdom Metazoa; phylum Chordata; class Mammalia; order Eulipotyphla; family Talpidae; genus Uropsilus; species Uropsilus gracilis. Next base: position 63,197 of record PVHY01002380.1, on the reverse strand, counting down.
AATGGAACAAAGGATAAAACAACTGCTAAGTGAGTACTCAGGGGAATAATTCATTATAGAGAAAGAGTCTCCAGAACCCAACTATAAAGATGTGGAAGATATATGTTCTACCTATCACATACAGAGTTCAAAAGTGCCATAAGGAAATTTTAAAATAAGGAATTTTTCTAAAAAGGAAGAAAATTGAGAAAACTCAGAAAAGCAGATGAATATCCTTAGAAATAAAGTCAACAGAGAAGTGAAATTGAAGCTATAAATAGAAAAGTAACATAAATACAGAATATAAAAAGATTAGAGAGGAAATGAAAAATCCTGGAGAAAGCTATGGAAGTGGACTAAACCAAATGGAAGGGTGAATCAGCACATTTGAAAACAGGAATGAAAAAAAGAATTCAGGCAGAAGAAAGAAGCATTTTTTTAATTGAAGAAATACTACAAGAAATTTGAAAGACAGTGTAAAAAATGGGTATTATAGTGGGAAAGAGAGAAAGGAGAAGAGAAACAATAGAGAAAAGCTTCATCAACCTGGAGAAAGAACTAAATATATAAATACATTAAGATAAAAGAACATCCGAGTGCCAAGGTGAGATGGCACATACACCAAGGTATCTAATAGCAAAACTTCCAGAGATCAAGACAAAAGAATAATATTGAAGCAGATGAGGGAGAGAAGCAGATAACCTATAAAAGAATCCCAAGACTACTCTGAAAAAACACTATGATCAGAGAAAGAATGGAGTAAGGTGACCAATGTACTTAGCAATAAAAATTGCCAGCCAAGGATACGTTATAGAGCAAAACTCTTATTAAAATATGAGGGAGAAAGAAAGCCCTTTTAATACAGATACTAAAGATGGGACCTGTCACTTGGATTCACAGCCAGGACCCAGATCCATTCGTGGGGGACCCTACCAGACATCCTGTCCTGTGACCCAGCCCACTTAGCAGAATTGACCCCACACAATATACCAGGACTTGCTCCCAGAAAGCCCTAGACACTGTAGCCAAAACATGGTAAACACTCAGAATAGTAGGAGGAAGACACATGTCCAACAGAAGTCCCAAATACAGCAGAGAAAATCTGAAAGCAAACAATGAGGAAAAAGAAAAATACAAACTGTCAGATCTGTCCTCAGGGAAACAACAATCCACAGAAAATCAATCTCCAGACCTCAGGAATGCAAAAATGAAGACTATTCTTCCTATCAGAGAATGAATTCAAAGTTCCCCAAATCAAGAAAGCCAAAGAATTAGAACAACACAAAGAAAACTAATAGGAGATACATGAGAAAGTTCAGAAATAGAAAAGGAAGCTTTGAGAAACACAATCAATGAACAGAAGATTGGTATTGAAACATTAAATAAGAAAATGATGAAGCTGCATGATTAAAAAAACAACAAAAGAGGTAAAAATAATCTGGATAGTGTCATGTAAACAGAATAGAGAAAATGGAAAAATGAATCAGTAATCTAAAATATGCAGATATGAAGAGGACCAAGAAAGAAAGAAAGATACAAAGGGAAAAGAATGGAAAAAATTTTTTCAAAAATTATCTGATACAATGAGGGAAGGAAATAGGAAAGTCGTAGAAATCCCAGAAGAGAGTGATGTGAACTGAAAAACTATTTTAAAAAATTTGAAAGAAGCTTCCTAAACTTGAAGAAGGTAAAGGATATAGAAATACAGAAAGCTAAAGGAACACCAGACCATCTAAATAAAACAAAATGTACAGCAAGAAACAATAGTAAAGCTTCAAAGAGTCCAAGACAGAGAAAACATAATGAAGCTGATGAAAAGGAAGAAACAAATAACATATAAAAAAACAGCTATGAGGATAACATTGGACTTCTATGAAGAAATACTATGGGCAAAAGAGAATTGAGTGACATATTCAAAATACTCCAAGAAAAAAAAATGCCAGGCAAGAATATTTTATTCAGCAAATTTCTCTTTCCTATAAAAGTGAGAAATATGACCTTCACAGACAACTTGTACAACTAAATTTCCCCTCCAAGAAATAATATAGGGAGCTTTAGAATTTAAACAGAGAGGAATGAACAGAAAGAACTGACAAAGGAATTCAATAGAACCACAAAATTATGAACAAAATGGCAGTTACTGACTTCCATGTATCAATAATCACTCTAATAATCAACACACAGGAACTACCAATAAAAAAAACACATATTATGCTGGTTAGTGCTGCGGTCCAGCGATCTCTTGGGTGGAGGGCACAGCGGCTTTTCTCTTGATACTTGATCCGCTGGCCACGAGTTTATTTTTCACACAGCTTTTATACAATTCATGTAACACATTTCAGCAATTACAGTCTTTTCCCCTAAGGTCAGTTTTGCTGGAGGTTATCTTTCTATAGGTGTCCCCTACCCAGGATGATGGCACCTATTCAGGATAGATGGCATCAGACTCTCTGTAGGATGCTTTGTTATCTAAACTGATAGTTTACTGGGCTTCCTGATATCTATTTACTTTGATGGGCAAGAGTTTAGTTCCTCATATTTGTGAGGATTTGTTCAGCAGGTAACCTTTTTCCGACCCCCACAGGTTAGGAAACAGGATCTGACCTTCTGCTACCTCCAGGAAGCCTACCTAAGTTTCAGAGACAAACATAGATTGAAAGTAAATGGGTAGGAAAACATCTCTAAAAGCAAGTGGCACCCAAAGGACTGCAGGGACAGTCATACTTATAGCAGATGAAGTAAACTTCTAGTTAACAAAAGTGACGACAGGAATATGCACTATGACAATCAAGGGGACAATATATCAGGAAGACTTAACATACAACAATATATACTCACCAGATCCAGAACAAAACAAGGCTGTCCATTCTTACCACAGCTTTTCAATATAGTGCTGGAAGATCTAGCTAGAGCAATAAGGCAAGAGAAAGACATAATGGAATCCAAATAGGGGAAGAAGTAAAATTATCACTATTTGCATATGGCATGATAATATACATACAGAAAACTCTACAGACAAACTATTGAAAACAATGAACCTGTTCAATAAGTTTACCAAATCAACAAACAAAAATCATTCGCCTTCTAATATGCAAAAATGAGTCTGACAAAGAAATTAAGAAAACCACTCCATTTACAATTAAATTTAAGGAAATAAATTAAATTTAAGGAATTAAATTAAGGATTAAATTTAAGGGATAAATTTAAGGAAAAATGTGAAAGACCTATACAAAGAGAGTTATAAAACATCGTTAAAAGAAATAGGAAAAGATACAAAGAAATAGAGATCACCTACTCATAAATTGGGAAAGTTAACATTGTCAAATTGACCATTCTACCAAAAACAATCTACAGATTCAGTGCAATTCCAATGAAAACCTTAATGTCATTCTTCAAAGAAACTGAAAAGAAATCTTACTAAAATTCATTTGGAACAATAAAAATCTCACCTAACCAAAGTACTCTTGGCTAAGAGGAAAGGGAATGGAGGTATTACACTCCCAAACTTTAAATTGTACTACAAAGCCAGTGGAACAAAAGCAGACACTCACCAAAGGAACAGAAAATCCAGAAATAAAGCCGCGTATATATGGCCAGTTAATCTTTGACAAAGGAGCAAAGAATATACACTGGAGCAAGGATAGTCTCTTCAATAAATGGTGCGGGGGAAATTGGATTGCTCTATGCAAAAAAAAAAAAAAAGAATCTAGACTGCTTCCTCACATCATGTATAAAAACCAACTCAAATGGATAAAAGACTTGGATGTAAGACCTGAAACCATCAAATACATAGAAGAAAATATGGACAAAACACTCCAAGACCTACACTTCAGAAACCTCTTTCAGTACACATCTACAGATGCTTGAGAAATGAACAAACAGCTGGGACTGTAAAGAGCCAGGCACAGAGTTGCAAGAAAGGACTAACAAGAGAAATTGACACAGTTAAAGACCGTGGGCTATTAGAAGCATGACTGGTAGCAACTTTAAGGTAAATTAGTAGACTTTTTATAAGGTTTAAGCCAGGGGAAAAAAGGTGGCTAAGAGAATGTTTTCGTACATGGTGTTGGGGAGGTATCTTGGTTAAAAAGCAAATTTCTAAGTTACTTTTCTGGGGCAAAATCCCATGCATTTTTGTCCCTTGCCCAGGCCACTGCTTGCTGTTGCAGGGGGCTCAAGACCACAATGGCCATGCTTACCTCTTCCTGCGCAGGCCTGTCATTTTTCATCTCCATACCCCACCCACATATTTGCCATACCCCACCCACAGTTCACCTTCCCATATTACTCTCAATTCATGCAGTATCTGCAATGCTAATGTCATCCTTCTGACATCATGTCAGGATAAGACAAAAGCCTCCTACTAACAAGCCTAAGGAAAATAAGCAGCACTTTTAAAATCCAGATTCTTTCCACCTGCATGTGGCAGTTGCTAGTTACAATGCAATTTAAACAAGATCTATTAACAAGTTATTAACAAAGGAAACAAAAAGTCCTTAATGGTTGAAGTGGACAGTTATCTTCCCCTAATACTGTTCAGGCCAAAGTCCCAAACACACATCCAAGATGATACCCTTTCACCCCTCCAAACCTGAGGCAGGCATGCCATAATGTCCAGCTTTTCAGTAGACGTAAGTTCCAAGTTTTCCAAAACTTCATTTTGCATCCAAATCTTCACTTTTTCTCTCTCTCTCCGTTGTTCCAAGCTGCTCAATTTCTCCAAGCTTCTTCAAATTTTTCCAGTACTGATGCAAAATCAACTTTCCAAAACCCTAACCTTCTCCACATACCTGTTTTCTAGCTTTCAAACAAGACAAACATTTTTTTTCCATGCCACTTCTTCCTCTGGCATCACACACCTTTCAGGTTTCTTCAGTTGGTGCTCGCCACACCATTGCTCCTGGCCATTGCCAGGTCACCATTCTCTGGAGTCCGACCATATTCCAATCATGCCTACCTTTAGTGGTAGGTGGTTACTCCTGGCCTGCTGTTTCCAGGTCGCTCACCATGCCAGCCCCTTTCCAGCCACTCTCTCTCTCCCAGCATGCCATCTGACACCTCCCTCCTTTTTTTGCCCTCTCTTTGTTAGGCCCTGAACCAAACATGGCTTGGCACAAACACCCCAGACCCATGAAGATAAAGACAAAAGAAATAGTTTATTAGGAAAGCTCAGCTGAGGGCTACCGAGTCAAGGGAGACTCAGCAGCCCCGGCTTGTTCACCAGTAAGTCCTTTTATATTGTCTTACAACCTAAGCTATACATCTGCATTCCTATTCTAAGTAAAACAAATGTAAAATATGGGGCACCTGTTAGAGACACACTTTAAGTTTACGACTAGGCTAACCATAAAGTTACCTATAATGACATAAGGCCATTTGAGTGGTTATCAATTTTTTTTCCGAGGGAGGCAGGGGTCCCTTAGGAAGGGAACTGCTTGTCTCCTAAATCAAGTGGGTGCTACACCAAATTTGCTCAATTTATTGTTCAGGCTTTTAACATTCCAGCATCTTTTCCACTCACTCTTTTTGTGCTTCCCATTTTTTAAATAATCTTTGAATTTTTATATTTAATTTAATTTTTGTATATATATGTGTGTTTTGTATGTATATATACACACACACATACATACAAAAATAAAATAAAATAATATATATATATATATATACACACATTATTGTGTACCCTGGGGTTTTCCCATTTCTTTAACACCCATTAACTACCTCATTCTTTTGTGCTCTCCACCTCTCCAGTTTTCTTCCCCTTCTTCCTTTCTCGCACTATTGTTCAGTTCTGTTGGTTGGTTCTAATTTTTCTTATTCGCTTGTTTGTTTTTCCCTATGTGCTTCTCATTTCTCGTTGTAGGCCTTTCAGATGCAGCCCACGAAGACAGTATGGCGCCCAATACAATTTACAAATATGTTACTATTAGGAGGCCTCCTGCCACCCATTCAGCTGAGTCACCCACTAACACTTCTGTTTAGCTGAGTCATCCCATATGAATATGGTTAAATATAAATTATCCCCATTTCCATCTATTCCATTACAAAGAAATCTGCTTGTATTTAAACAAATTTCTTCTCTCCTTTCCCCCTTTTCTATTCAGCGACTCTGATTTCTATTCAGGGGCTTGAGGTAGTGGTTCTGCTTAGTAATGTGGGTTTGACAAAGCAAACCGTAATGAGTAATATGCTGTGTAGAGCCCCTTTAAGTCATATTTTCTTCGTGTTCAAACATTATTAATTATCTTTAACTACCTAAATAGGCATTTGTAGTAAATAAACCATTGTTATATAGGAAAATAAATGTTTACACCTGTTACACTGAAAAACCCAATCATATGCTGTTAGTTTATGCAAGTTGAACCACTAGGTGGCATGTTAACACTGTGAAACCATTAACCAGCTCTCACATTACTACAGATAATACTCATGTGGTACAAATAGAATAGGCTAAACTCACTGTAACATCAATTAATAAATACAAATGTTCAGGTATCATACATAGTATAACTAGATTTACTAAAAGTAACCTTAAAATGTGTTTATATATTAATTTTCTCTCACTTTAACTTGAATCCACTGATATTCAATTTCTTACTGTTCCTGTCTTCCTAGCAACAGCTTTGACACTGATTTTGCACTCCCACAAAGACATCTTTCTTTTTTGGGGGGATACCTCTTCCTCTACCCTTCCTCTTCCTCTTCCCTCTGGTGCCTCTTCCATTCTCTTAAACCCCACTCTTTGTTGTTTAGTAGTTGTCTTAAGTCCATTAGTCTCTTTCTTTCCTTTGACAGCATCCTTTCACTGGGTGAGGGACTGTGTTGTTGGAACCAGGAGAGCCTTGCTGGAAGGTCTTTAGTCTTAAGTTTGTGTTGGGCGGCCAGTCTGTATTCATTTGTGATCTGTCCATGTTTTCTTGCTGCACGCCATCTTCTCCAGTCCCATCTCCGCTGCTTTGCTACTTCACCTTATGGCACTGGTGTCAGATTTAGGAGGTCTCTCCCCCATCCAATGTCGGTGAAAAAGTTTCTCTGTGAATACAGGTGTCTGTGAATGGCCTTTGTGGATCATCTCCTCTGCCTCAGTTTGCAGTTTTGATGTGGGGCCGATTACCCCATCACAAAGACATCTTTCACTTACTTCATTCAATAACCTCCTAATTGACAGTTCAAATCCCCCAGATCATAGACAAAAAAGACAGAAAACAAAAAAGAAAAATGTAAATTGTCACCTATCCTCCCACCTCCAAAGGAGCAAAGAGATGATTAAGTTAAAATGATGCCCTTGGGGTGGGTCTTGTTCTAATATGACTGATGTCCTAAGGATGAGAAGAGGAAATCTGAAGAAAAAAATTTCATTAAGAGATGTGCAACTCTGAGGAAAGACCATGTGAGTGATCAAAGCTTAGAGCAGACATTATAGGAATAATTGAACTCTGACCACTGAATTTATTTCCTTTTTAGAATTGAGGCCAGATGCAAGGACAGCTAGACCATTCAGGGACAGAGAAACAGGGATACAGGAACTCCAGAAAGAAGACCAGGAATACTGATGGAAGAGCCATCGGAAACATTAAAACTTCAAAGCCCCTCTCTGACCAGGTCAGATGGGGAGGCGCTGAGTTGCCTGTCTGCTTAGAATCAGAAATGACAAACAACATTAACAGCACAAAAGGCAGCCTCCCGGGTTTCCTATACTGGATCTCAGAGGATGGCATCTGCTGTGTGGACAATGTCACACAAAGGAAACCACTCCTTCCTGTGACTCTACCCAATTACAATTAAGGACTGGTCATTAATATTCATAAGAAAGAAATGCTATAAGACATCTACCCTACACAACTGTGCTGGTAAATCTATCTTTACTGCACCTGGAACTGGGCAAACCCAGTGTCCTATTCTGTCCTCTTTATATTTCTGACCTTTCATTTCAGTTTTCTTAAATAAACTTGCCTCTCTCACTCACCCATGTACGTGTGTGTGTGTGTCTTTGGAGTACTTTTTACAACTTTGAGTGACAAGAACCAGGTAAGCAAATCACAGTGTTCACCCCTGCACCATTTTTCTGTTTCAGAATTAACTGTTAAAAATCACTAAATTGCTTTCCCTAACCCTTGGATACACACAAATTCCTCAGAAAGAAGAAATTAAACTCCAGCTTTTGCCTTCCTTATTCATAAATAATATAAGCATCTATTTGGGTCAAAATACCTAGGACCAGAAGCAACTCCCTTGTCAAAGAATACAGTGTTTGTCAATGATTCAGTGTTCTTACCTACACAAATTAAACTTAGACATGATTGTTGGTACAGTTTCCAAAGTATAAAGCCTGTCAAACTACAGACCCTGATTTGAATCATCACTGTGATTATCTAATAAACTCCTTTTTGCCTATTTTTTAGACTTACTCTGTTAACATTCTTCTATTTTATTCTTTAATTATGTGTGCATGGTCTGTCTTTGCTCTAGATAATACTTCTGGTGTCAATTTAAATCTTTTCCAGCCTATGAATTTAGAAAGGAACAGGAGATTAGCTGTTGTTATGAGCTAGTTTCTTCTTCACAAGAGCTCAGCACATATATACTCTTAATGCAAAGAAGTACTCAAAGTAAAATCAATTATATCCTTTCCAGATACTTAAAAGCTTTAAAATATAAAATATTTCAGAGGAGACTACAATGGTAACTGCTATGAATTCTTTTTACAATTCATGAGCACAAAATATGAGCAATATCAGTATCACGAACTAGTGGGTTGACCAGTAATTGGACTGAGACATGTCACCTCGGTGAAAGAAATTTGAGCTACTATGACCTGTCTTGTGCGAACAGGTTGACTAACTCATAGCAAGCCCTATCTAAGCCCTCTACATGAACCACGAGGTGCCCCATGATAGAAGAAAAAGCATAAGATCCTGACTAATGACTCACAATTTCCTGGAGGGACATAACTGAGAAACGACATGAACATTTGGAATGTAACCCATCTGTGCATGTCCAAGTGTAGCCTACCCAGAACAAGCTATGAACCTCCTGCTCTCCCCCCACGCTTCTCATAGGTTTATCTTTTAAGTACTCCTCCTAACTCCTTTTGGGGAGACAAATCATAGTCTCTTTTCCCATACTGGCTCCCTTATGCTCTCTAATCCATCTGTCTCTCTGGTAAGCCTTGCCTGTTTCAACTAAACTAATTCTTTATGGGGAACTCTTTTCCTTAAGGGCAGGGCTCTCACTTTTTGGGGTTGAGGCCACTAACAGCACTTTGAAAAGTATATAAATAAAATTATATCATTCTTTATAGGAAATGGCGTAATATGTTTTACTTTATGTAAACAACTGAAAACAATAAGAGAAATGAAGCTGTTTAAGTTATGTGTATCATATATGTCACCTCTCAGGCAGTGATGTTGAAATGGTGCATGATGAGAAAAGAATACTCGAACCCCAAAGAGTTAGAGCAATGAGCCACTGAAAGGGACCATACTATATGACTTCCTCTAGAGGAGCAAATGAAGGAGAAGTTGAGATCCAAGAGCGGTATCATACTTATTTAGAATTAGATGAAAGATAAGATTTAAGAAGTTTGGTAAGCACTTAGGGAGTAAACATGCATGAAGGTGGATGTATTTCAGCTGGCACAAGCAAAGGGTTGAGTGCCCAGGGGCTAATGATTGGGGGCTCCAGTGTTCCACTAATCAAAGCCTCTCATTTCTATTGTTCCTTAACCGTAAGGTACTCTAGTTGATCTTTAATCTGGCTAATACTGGCTTTCCAGTAAGTTTCACATATTAGGACTTCTGTCAGTAATGAGAGGCCTCCTGCCTGACTATAGCTGAACAGTAAGCGCTATGGTCACTGAGACAATAGTCCAAGAATAAGAAGAGCTGGGGATCCCACACACATGTAACTTATTATATATTATATATGCTTAAAAGCATAAATGTGTGAGCATTGTTTTATTTTTCCAAGGCATATGTGGTATTAATATATTACTACAATCTATCTCTATATAATTTCTTTGCATTTAAGAACAGACAATTGATCAACTTGAATACATTTCATCATAGGAGTATATAAATTTTAGTACTAACATACTGAAAAAACTAGATTTCACTGCTATTAACTTTTTCTGTTTTGAGTATGCATATCCCTATAAATCATATATTAAAATGCTATTCTCTTCTGTTATCCTTCAAATTTTTATCACCACTGCAGAAAAAAATGTAGAATGTAATCCTACTGATTGTGGGATTAAAAGGAGAAATAATGATTTGGAAAATGGCATGTACTACAACTTTTACTGTGCATGTTTTACATGAGTTACCAAATATTACCTACAAATAAAAGATAACAAGAAAGAATTTTATTTTCTTATTTATGTATTTTTTGAGACTAGATTTCCCTATTTTTGCCCAATGGAACTGAAGGCTCACGTTGCCTGGGGTACCACGGACTCAAGCAATCCCCAGCCTCAGCTTCCCAGGTAGCTGGGATTACAGGCGCGTGCCACCACACCCAACTATTTTTTGGGACTAGGTCTCACTGTGTTGCCCCGAGCAGCACTTGAACCGCAATCCCTAGCCCCAGCTGCTTCATAGGCTGAAGCTTACAGGCACGTACCACTGTGCCCGGCAAGAAAGAATTTTAGAGGTGCATGAACTAAAGCTTATTGAGGGAATTTCATACATTTAAAAAATTGAAATGTTGATAATAAACTTTATGTTGGAACTGTTATAACTGCACACAAATGGTCATAGTCCATTTGTGTTATATGATAATAATAAATAATAGTCACAGACTAAACAAAACAAGCAAACTAGATTACCAGAGATTCTATAGCTCACAAAATATAATTAAATTTCATGCAAACAGAACATCCATTCTATAATACTGTGAGTTCTCTGAAAGGTCTGCAAAACTAATACATTACTATTCCCTCTCCACTTTGTCTGTTTTTTTTTTTCCTAATGTGCAAAATTCAATTAGACTAATGAATTTAGGTTTTCATAAGACACTAAAGAGCAAGAGTTATATATTTTTCAGATTAGTTACATTTATGTTTACATCTACTTCCTTATTCTAATATTTCCTTTTTATTATTTTCCTTACAACATTCATTATTGAATAATAAACACATTTTGGGAGAAACTAAGTATTAACCAATCCTTCAATCAGATAATATAAATTTAGACTATGCCAAATTGAAGGTAACAGTTTTCTTAGTGAATCTTATATGGTTTCTGGAGATCAATAATTCACAAAAAGTAAGTTGGTATTATTCAAGTGGTCTCATTAAGTTTTTTAAATTTTTAATGAATGAAAAAGAAATGAAAAGAATGAAAAGAAATATTGCTATGTTCAGCAATATAGAAGTATTTTTTTAAATACAATTTTACTTTGTTCTTTAGGTTACGATCTCTCTGTTATATATTTTCCCCCTCCCTCCTCCCTCTGGTGCTCCTTCCATTCTCTCGAGGCCCACTCTTTGTTGTTTATTAGCTGTGCTGAGTCCATTAGTCTCTTTCCTATGTTAGTGTCTTTTCTCTGGGTGAGGGACTACGTTGTTGGGTCCAGGTGATCCTTGCTGTTAGATTTTCAGTCATAAGTTTGCGTTGGGTGGCCAGGTTAAATTCATTTGTGATCTGTCCATGTTTTCTTGCTGCAGGCCGTCCTCTCCGATCCAATCCCATCTCTATTGCTTTGCTGCTTTTCCTTATGGCTCTGGTGTCGGTCTTTGGGGGTCTTGCCCCCAACCAGTGTTGGTCAAGACGTTTCTCTGAGTTCAGGTTTCTGCGAGTGGCCTTTGAAGATCATCTCCTCTGCTTCAGTTTGCAGTTTTGATGTGGGGCCCATTATCCCCTCTTTGGTCATCGTCTCCCCTCCTGTAATGAGGGGAGGGTGTGTTGCTCTCCTTGAATATATCTCCAAATTGAAGTCCCGGGTTTTGGCCCGGGGAGCGTAGAAGTGCACATGGTGACATCGTGTCTCTATGGTTGTTTTTCTGGTCTTACATGTACTGGTTCACTTGGTTGTCCATCTGCTGTGTCCAGCTCAGGTCTGTGGGCTGGACTTTTGCCTGGTCTCTCACCCGTTCTATGTTGGGGTTGGTGTTGCGCATATTCTGGTTCCTCTGAAGTATAGCTGGAGTAAGAAGAGAGAGATGGAGGGGCTCTCCCATTCCCCCATTCCCCCTCCCCCCGCTTGCCAGCGTGGGGCGGGCTGACTGAACAGTCGCTTGCCCTTCCATGCCCCCTGGCTTCCGGGGGCTGGGGGTTACATGGCACCGCTCAGGCCTGCTGCAAGTGGCTGCCTGTCAGCAGACACTTACTGGCAGGTGGGGACTCACCCGAGAGACCCGACCCCCCTCGCTCCCGGCTGGCAAGGGAGCTCCCAGAGCCAGCACCCGGGCCTCAGGCAGCAGCCTATCTGCCTGCTGGTGGTCCTGCGCAGAAGCCAAAAGCATTTGACATTGTCAGTGACCAGTGTTGTTTGGGACATTGAAGTGCATCTTTTGATTGCTGTACTTGGATATTGAAAGTTGAAAGTGGTGACTGGTGTGCTTGGGTCCCTAGCCATCCAAGCTCCCTTGCCAGCAGGGAGCAAAGAGGATCAAGGTTCCTGGGTAAGCCCCCAGATCCAGGTGAGCCCTGGAGGAGGAATGGGGTGGGGGTTATGGTGGCCCCACCCACCAGCGGGTGGCTGCTGCACCAGGCAGCCATCTGCAGCCTGGATCAGCAGAGCTATGTTGCCCTCTGCTGAGGGGAGCATGGAAGGGCGCAGGCTCAGCCAACCAGGCCTGCTCCTGTGCAGGGAGGTACCTGGGGCAAGCTGGGGGTGGGGGTGGAGGGGGAGAGGGGAGGAACCCCTTCCATTTCGCTCTCATTCTAGCTGAACTTCAGAGGGTCAAGAACATGCGCAACATAAACCCTATCATAGAACAGGTGAGGGATCATGCAAAAATCCAGCCCACAAGCCTGAGCTGGACACAGCAGATGGACAACCAAGAGAACCAGTGCATGTGAGACAAGAGAAACAACTGTAGAGACACGATGTTATGATGTTATGAGCGCACCTATGCGCTCATCAGGCCGGGAAAACCCACGACCTCATTTCAGAGATGCCTTCTTAGGGGAGCAACGCCCCCTCCCCACTACAGGAGAGGAGAGGATGACCAAAGATGGGGTAATCGGCCCCACACCAAAACTTCAAACTGAGGCAGAGGAGATGATCCACAAAGGCCATACACCTGTATCTACAGAGAAACTTCTTCAATGACACTGGCTGTGGGCAAGAGCCTCTAAATCTAACACTAGAACCATAAGGTAAGGCAGCAAAGCAGTGGAAATGGGACTGGAGAAGAGGCCTGCAGCAAGAAAACATGGAGAAATCACAAATGAATACAGACTGGCTGCCCAACACAAACTTAAGACTGAAAACCTCCCAGCAAGGCTCTCCTGGTTCCAGCAACACAGTCCCTCACCCAGGAGAGGACACTGCCAAAGGAAAGAAAGAGGCTAGAGGACTTAGCACAACTAGTTAACAACAAAGAGTGTGATTTGAGGGAATGGAAGGGGCATCAGAGGAAGGAGGGAGGGGGCTGCTCTAAAAACCACTTACAGAGGTTGTGATCTAAAGAACAAAATATATAATACTTAAAAAAAAACTTATGTTAAAACACTGCTATTTTCTATATTTTAGATTCTCTAGAAATGTTTAAATATCAAAAGAATCTCAAGTGATTTTATTCATTCATTCATTCATTCATTCATTCATTCATTCATTCATTCATTCGTTCATTCATTTATTTATTTTTAAGACTAGGTCTTGCTATTTTTGACCATGGAACTGCAGGCTCTCATTGCCCGGGGTACCACAGACTCAAGCAATCCCCAGCCTCAGCTTCCCAGGTAGCTGGGATGACAGGTACACACCACCACACCCAGATTTTTTTTTTTTTTGGAACTAGGTCTCACTATGGGCCCCAGGCGGGACCTGAACCACGATCCCTAGCCGTGGCCGCTTCATAGGCTGAAGGTTATAGGTACAAGCCACCGTGCCTGGCCTTCAAGTGATGTTTTTATGAAAACTAAACCTCTAAAATATGTGGAGTGAAATGTGCTAAATACAATATATCATCTTCTGTTTAAATTGTCATGACCCCATCAAGTTCCATGGATACTATTTCCAATTACCAGTATCTACATCTTTGTGTCTAAAGACTTTACATGCCTCCCTTCAACTCTGAAATATGGCTAGCAGTAGGCTGGACATTCTGGTAAATAACACTTGATCATGGACAGTAGTCAAAGACTCTACTAAGTTGGTATATAAATGTTCCTGGTCCCTTATTTCTTGATTTGTGAGTGAGAAGGATGTTTTTGGATTGTAGATTCAATTCTATTTCTTAGAATTTCAAATTTCAAATTTCAAAGCAGGATCAAGTTATTGCTAACTTTGTAATTGCTAACATATTTTTGTTGCCTGTCTTCCTTTCATTTATGACTTTCCTCCTTCCTTATTATCATCCTTTCACTCAAAAGAACTACACTCAAATCCTTTTTTCAAAATCTGCTTTTGGGAGAACCCAAACCTAAACATTACTTAATTGTCTTCAAGCCACAAGAATCCCCCTCTACATCCTCTCTTTGACTATTAACAGTGGTAAGAAATTTCTCTATTTTTGCCACGTTAATAGTCAAATGCTCCTTGGTTCAATAACTAAAAATGGTAATTCTTGCTTCACTTAAGTTGAAGTATGACTCAAAATAACATCCATTCCTATTAATTCTTTTTCTTCCTTCCACCCACTAGAAAAATTATGTGCCTACCCATTTGTAGTTCTTGATTTCCATGCCATCTGTGGTAATTTCTACTCTTTCATTTCTAATTCTAGTTATTAAAGTCTCTCACTACTTGTTAACCTAGCCAAATGTTTATTGGTTTTACCTAATTCTTGAATCATCTCTTAGCTCCATTGAACTTTTATCTAGTCTTTTTGTTTAGTTTCATTTATTTATGCTCTAGCATTTACTCCCTTCATTCTACTGGATTTTGGTCTTGCTATTCTTTTTCAAGTTGTTTAAGGTATAGTGTTAAGGTGATTACTTGGGACTTTTCTTGTTTAATGAAAACCTGTATCGCAATAACTTTTCCTTTTAATATTACTTCTGTCATATCCTATAAATTCTGATAGCTTGTATCTTTATTTGCATCAATCTTGAGATTTTTTAAAATTCTTTAATTTCCTATAAGTCAATGGGTATTGAGCAGGCTTTTGTTTAATCTTGATATTTGAGCTTTTTCTGAATTTTTTTTTGGTATTAGATTCTAGTTTACTATGATCAGAAAGAATGGTTGGTATGATTTCAGTCTTCATAATTTTATTGACTTTGACTTATAACCTAGACATTTGGCTAGGTTAACAAGTAGTGAGAGACTTTGATAACTAGAATTGGAAATGAAAGAGTAGAAATTACCAACATATCATTGAAAATTTTCCTTGTGTTCTTGAAATGCTTTATACCTGTCTATGAAATTTATGTAACCTAGCTCACCATTAATAGGTATTGTTTCCTTGTTTATTTGCTATCACATTTGCTGATCATAGGTAGATTTGTGATAACAAAATCCCCTATTAATATTGTATTGTTGTAAATGTCTCCCATTAATTTTAAAATTCTATTTTCTTATGTGTAGACAATGCCCCATTTCTTCTAGTAGTGGAACCAGCACTAACTTAGATGTGTGCACTACCTTTGTGTTTTTTTCCCCCATTTTAAAAAATGGAGGTAACATTTGTATACAATATTTTTTTGTTATTTAGAGGCATAGAATCTCTCCCTTCAGGTGTTTTTTTTTTTCCCATATAACACCACCAAAACATCCCTCGTCTTTCAACATAGTTCATTGTATCTCGTCCCTACTTTGTTCTCTCCTTTCTCCCTTTCCTTCTCATAGTCTCAGTTTTACAATTGAATTGCTAGGGTTTGGTAATGATTTAGCTTTATCAAACCTTTTATTTTCTCCATATTCCATATATAAATGGCACATCCGTATTTATCTTCTGACTTATTTTGCTTAGCATTCTCACCTCCACTACCATCTGTGTAAACACATATACATGTCTATGTGTTTACACACACACACACTCACACACACATATATAAATATTTGAGTAGTATTACTGAGTAGCATTATATCATCTTCCTGAAGCACTTATCTTTTGGAGGTACTCCTAGGCAAGTACCTGAAAAATGCAAAATTATGAATGTAAATGAATCCCTTCTATTTAGTGCTTTTTCATTCATAGGTAGTTACCTCAAAGTGGAATTGTGGATCATATGGTATACTGATTTTTAGTATTTTAAGAAACACCATACTATTTTCCACAGGGACTAGCCTGGGACTTTCCACAGGGACCTACCAGTAGTGTGCAAGTTTCTTTTACTAACACTTGCTTTACTGGTGTTTTAAACATGAACAGTTCTCACAGATGTGAAGTGGTTTATCATTGTGACTTGATTTGAGTTTCCTTGATGATAAATGACAATGAACAAATTTTCATGGATCTGTTTTTTCTTTTCTTTGGAGAAATGTCTAGCTCTTCTGCCCATTTTTTGATTAGGTTCCTTGTTTTCTTTTAGTGTTATTTAAGCATGATTTCTTGTAGTTCTCAGATACCAACCCTTTGTAGGATGTGTGGTGAGTAGATAGTTTCTCCCATTCAGTGCAGAATTTGTGATGGTTTCTTTCACTGTGCAGGAGCTTTTTTGTTAGATGTAGTCCCTAATGTTTACATTCTCTTTTGTTTTCTTGTGATCTAAAACCTTAAAATACATTGAGAAAATGATAGGCAAAACTCATTCAGTATTTGTGACCTCATCCCTAGCAGAAAGTGAAACAAAAGGGAATATAAGCAAATGGAACTACATCAAACTAAAAACTTCTGCATAGTGAAATAAATAAATAGAGCAGAAAACAAAACAAAAAATATATAGAACAAAAAGACACCCAAATGAACAAGAGAAAAATTTTGCATGCCATAAATCTGGCAAAGAAAATGATATCCAAGATATCTAATCAAAAAATGAACAAGAGAGCCAAACACTTCTGCAAGGAAGACATGCAGATGGACAACAGGAACATGAAAGAACTGTTTTATCATCACTTATCAGCAGGAAAATGTAAATCAAATCCATAATTACAAACCACCTCATACCTGTGAGAATGACCTATATTAAAAAAAACAAAAAAGACCATAAACAACTACTATTGGCAAGGATCTAGAGAAAACAAAACCTTTATATACTCCTGTTGGGATTATATACTGGTATAGTTGTTACCGTTCAGGATCCTCTTAGCTTCATGTAAAACACAAGACTGAATGATACAAGAACAAGAAGTCTTTTATTTCCAGTTGGATCTGGGATTCATCCCCGGCACTTGCCAACGCAATGGCAGTACCTTGGAGTTGGAAGGACCGTGATTCTCAGGAGAATGGGGTTTATATATTCTTTACAGGAAGCTTTGGAAAATTTTCACACAGATGTTTTGACCTTAGTTATAGTTAAGACCTTGAGGCAAACACCAGATAACCGCCTGATTTAGGGGAAGTTACATGGTTCTGGGCTTGAGGCAAACACCAGAAAACCACCCGGTATAGGGCCAGTTACATGGTTCTGGGCTTTAGTTTTCTAAGTCTGTTTGTTCCTTTTGTTATGGCTTCAGCCTTGACATGTTTTGCATGCTTGACCTCTAAGCTTTGAGCAATAATTTCTTAACAATTTTTGACTATAATATATAGTCCCTTTGGAAAATAATGCAGAAGTTTCTCAAAATAGTAAACATAGATCTCCATATCTTCCAGCAATTAAACTACTAAGCAAATACCTGAAAAATGCAAAATTGTGAATGTTAAGATAGATATGCACTTTTATATTTATTACAATATTATTTACAATAGCCAGTCTGTGGAAAAGAGCTAAGTATCCAAGAGAAGAAGAGTAGGTTAAGAAGGTAGGATATACATAACTAAATTGGAATACTACTCAGCTATTAAAAATGTTGAATTCTTGAGATTTGTGAAAACGTGGATGGAACTGAAAGGCATATGCTAAATTAAATAAGTCAGCAGGACAAAGACAAATAAAAATGAAAGCCTAGAAATATGACTGCAGAATTAAGATTACCAGAGGAGGAGGAGGAGAGAACACATTGAGGTAGTGGCACAATGGACTAAGTTGGAAAGCTCTATGTGCCTTGGTGGTCGGTGGAGTGGTGGTGACATACACCTGAGGTGATCCTATGCCTCTAAATTACACACAGTATTGTAATCTAAAGTTACCTCAAAAATATTAAAAATAAACAAGAGAAATACTACCAATTATGTAGAATGCACCCCAAAGTATTCTCAGTTGGTATTGAACTTGAGTTTCCCTATCGTATCAACCTAGAAGATGAAGAACAGAGTAGACTGAGGGTAAGTAGCAAAGTAAACTGTCTTTGAGGTGCCCTGAATCAAATCTCATCTCTGACAGAGATTCAACAAAGCCTGTACTAGGCAGTTCCATTTGATTACCACAGATGAGACAATTAACCTAAACACACTGACACCACCAGCAACTTACTCTAGACAGACAGACTGAGAGACTGACTGTGCTCAAGTTGACACTCTCCCTTGTAGAAAGTTGCAGAGGTGACTTTAGCCACAGACAGCCACAACAGGTGTGGTCAGAGCTGTGCCCACTCCTCTGAGGCAAAGAAACTTGGGCAACTGCTAGGACTTATTGTTGGCTCTGCCATTCAACAGGGTGCTTCTTTAGTTCAATCTGTAGGGTATCTCTGATGAGATCAGTGAGGAAATTCCAAGTGACCAAACTGAATCTTTTGCTTGTGCCCAGAAAACTAAACTCTGAATTAAGAGGATAACACTGATACAGGGTTGTGAGTGATGCAGTTAAAAATTGTGTTAGTTCCAGAGTACCTGGTGGGCAGAGTCTGAGATAAAGACCCCCACAAGAGAAAATGAGAAGCAGGAAGAGAGGGTGGAGATAAAAGGAAGGAGAAAGGAAGGAAAAGAAAAAGAGACAAGAATGGCTGACTGAAGGAACAGGCCCATGTGGCCTGGCCAGTGTAAGCCCCCTGGAAGAGTGAGTTGGAGGTGGTATGGAGTCATGGTGGCCAGCAGAAAAGTAGCCAATGTGGAGAGTGTGGCACCGCAAGAAAGTGGCATAGTGAGCTGGTTCCTGAAGATGGCCAGGGATTTGGAAAGCTGATTTGTATATCAGCAATTGTAGAAGTAATTTGAAGAGCTCTGGAGAAATGGAGCAGTGCAGGACACTGGAGAAGAAGCAAAGAGAAGACACCGGGGAAAACTGAACTTTGCCGTGTCTGTCTCAGGTTTGGTGGGGCAACGGGCACCATCTTGGACATGTGTCTTTGGGACCTTTGGGACTGAAAATGGTGACTGGGGTAAGATAACTGGCCACTTGTGGCAGTAAGAACTTTTTGTTTTCCTGGTTATTTTCCTTGCTAATAAGATCCCATTGTTTAAACTGCTTTTGTCTGGCAACTGCAATGCTCAGGTGATGTGGACCTGTGGTTTGTTGGTTAGAGACTTCTGCCTTTTTTCACCCAATTTCAACACTCTATAGAGCAGTTTATTATATGAGGTGGCCACTAAGTGAATCTGCATTCTGGCTCGCACCCTGATGGAGTAGGTTCCTCAACTGGAGGAAATGCTCTTATAGAAGAGCGGAAGGATTCTAGGGAAAAAGTGGGGCTTCAAATTTCTGAGTACAAAGAAGTCATGGACAGTCTAAATGACGTGCATCAAGATATTTGACTTCCCTATTAGTGTGTTTTCTCAGCAATCAGTAGAGGTTTGTTTCTGATATCTTGATCTGCTGCAGAGGGGTACAGAAAATTTGTATTAGGAAAAAAGACTGACATTTTCCAAGTTCCCTTATAGTTGGAGCAAGTTAACAGTTAATCACAGTGAGACAGTAGGGGAGAAGAGAACAAAAGATATTTAGAATTTAATTTTGCTTATTCATAATTTTCAGTCTAATTTTTTATTGTTGCAAATTGGAAGGGATCCTGTCTTCCATTCTCATGTAGTTAGAATGGTCCTGTTATGAATGTGTGGGCTGGCACATTGGCTCAGGGTCTGGAAACAAGTACACCCTGGAGGGCTGTGAGTAGTGTTGGAGCTCAGGCAGCCCTACCAATAAGCCACCACTAAGTGGTGGCAACTCCACCACTAAGCATGAGGCAAGGACCAGTCAGAAGGACTTTATTTGATTTTGGGAAGCCACCATTTGATGAAGGGTCTGTGGGGCAGTCAAAGGGGTGGGAAATGCCTGCCTAGCAATACCATCTGGAGAGAGATACCATCTCTGGGACCCTCTGGTATATGTTTCTTGCTTCTGTAACCCACAATGTTTCCCTTATCCATACCCCTTTTTAATATCTAACCCAGTAGATCTCAAACTACTGGGTTGCTGGTTACCAACACCATTATTCCAGAGTTTACAGAAGTCCCAGATCCAATAACCCTCCCACAAAGCATTTATCCTTAGACTCCTCCTCTTGTCCCCTGCGTAGCCTCAGGCCCAATTTTACTGCTCCCAAGTCCATAGTCCCTGTGCTATGCTAGCCAAGGATACTTGGAGTTTAAGTTTCTGCAAACATCCTTAGCCTACCTTTTCCCAAACCGTCACCACCCCTTGCCCATGTATGCCATGGCAGGCTCAAGCACTTCGACCTGGAAAAATTTCCCTGAACATCTTAGTGCAACAAACACTGTGACACTAAGAGTATTCTGATTTCTGTTGCTGTATAGAATGTGCTGTCATTTCCCTGTGACAGACCTGGGGACCAGAACTTCCAGGTCAGGAATGAATAGTACTATGGTTTATATAGGAAGATGGGGTTCAGTGGGCAGAGCAGCAGAATTTTCTGTGCCCGAGAAGGTTTCAGAATTGGTAGATAAAGTACTAAACTTGTGGGTATAGCAATGAAGAAGTTTGATATTACTTATAGTATTTGATAACTCAGGTTCAGAAAATAAGCTCACGTGTTTCCTGAACTCTTGCCACTGTTTAAGGTGTTCAGAATTTTGAGGCAAGGTGTGAAAGGGGGCCCTTGGGTCAGCTGAGATTAATTTAATTAAAGAGAACTTTAGTTCTAAATATATGAGTCTGTGAAATGAGTTTGTGTTAGTTTCCTGAAAGCTATATAATTTAGTAACTCAATTCTATTACTTGGTGCAAATATGGTGATATATGCATGAACAATGCATTTTTTTCTCATGCTTTATGTATTTATTTATCCACTTACCTATCTATGATAGTAAAATCAAGGACCACTAGGTGGTACTAGAAAGCTATCTTTTGCTTTTGATTCTAGGTCTTGAGCGTCATTAATTTTTTTACAATTATAAGCAGCTGTAAAAACTGTAAAAAAAATCTGCAAAAGTCATGATAATTTGCAGGAATTAGGCTCATGGGAGCAGAGTCATAAAAAGATATCGAAGGTGCTATCAACTATATTTCTCTTCTTTTCTTATCCACTATCATATCGTCATAGAATAACCTAAATCAAAAAGCATAGCTTAGAACACCAAACATTAATAGTTACTCATTATGGAGAAAAATTTAATTAAATAGGTCTCTTATATGTTAAAATTTAATATATAAGTGGCTGATTCTACAGGCGGGTCTAAAAATTATAACAATATTAAACAATTCCAGCCACTAAAACTCAATCCCCAGATGGGACCATTATAGGTTAGTAAATGTTAACACTTACTGTCTTTTGATTTAAATAACTGAGAACATGAGGAAATATATATGGTCTGCTGATTTTATTTTTAATTAGACGTAAATTTAAAGCAATGCAAAATGAAAGGGGAAGAAGAGACTTATAGGGAAGAACTTTCTAAGCAAAAGACTGGAAGAAGAAGTAGCATGTCACAACTTTGATCACTAATTGGGAGCATGGTGATGCAGGTTTAAAGAAGTAAGGAAGAAATAAGTGACCTATGATGATAAGTGCAAAGTTTGTCTGTGGTCTAGTAATGGAAGAAATTACTAGGAAATAGAATCACTATATGTTTTTGGAGATAAGAGTTATATAAAAGTCAGCTGGCATAAATTTCTTAAAACTACAAAGAAATGATGCCTTTCAGATGTCATTCAAAAGTTGGTGGTAAAAATCAAGTGTAGAAATGATGACGCTTAAAGAATTTAATTGTGATAATAAAACTAATCAGATGAGGATCTGATGGTATAAAGTTAGGTTAAGAGTGAGCATACCTTTAGGCTTTTTTATTTTTCCAGGAAATGCTAAGAATTTATATATAAAAAAGGAGAATCTACTTATGGAACTTCTCCTAGGTTCCTCTCCTGGTCTCTTTAAAGAGAAGAAACATCAAAACTCTATTGAAAGTAGAAAGGTTTATCAGTGAATGTATTTCCATTTTTTTTAAGAATTCAATTTTTAAAGGTTAGTTCAAATTTACCCTTGCATGTAGTTGATATAGGATTAGATGTGTTTTCTATAGTTTAACAGTATATGTAAACCCCACAAAATATTTTTCTTTTCTATATTGCTTTCTACATTGCTTACTTAGTACCTTGAAAGTATAATATTTTGTCTCTTGCTGATATTTTTCTTTAAAAATCTTCATAAATAAAATCATGGTAATCCCTGAACCTGGGTGACAAATGTCTCAGTGGTTTCATACTGTTGTCTTTACTTCAAGATACGTTTGAAAATTATTGATAGTATTTAGCAATCATTAAAGTCTTGGCAACATAATGCCAGGTACAGCACAGTTTAAGCATACCGCATATGTAGGGTAGGTTAAGAGAAAAGTGTTCTTTGAAGAAACACATCATGTTGTTTGAATGAATCACCTGAGAGTAGTCAACTTCAGCCATATCATCAGAAGAAATCTTAGTCTGAAAATCTATGGGAAGGAAAAAATGTTAAAAGAAGATCCCCTTGCCAGATATTCTGGGGACATTTCTTGCATACCTAGAGATGCCCTGACATAAAGTACACAGACTTGGCAGCTTAAACAACACAAATTCTTACCCATTTAGAGACCAGGAAGTCCAATATTAACATATTGCAGGTTGCTGTTTTGGTGAGAGCCTTCTTCTGCAAAATGTCTCCTTCTTACTATGTGCTCGTCTGGTGTAATTGCACGCTCGTCTGGTGTAATCGCACGTGTGTGTGTGTAGAAAGAAATTGATACCTCCAGCTCCTTTATGTCTTCCCAAAATAAGGACCCACCTTCAGGGTCTCTTCTTAATTCTTCTCTTCTAAGGACCCTATCCTCACATACTATATCCTGGAGGATAAGGTTTTGACATGGGATAGGGGTGTCACAGACATTTAATTTATTGCAGAGATGTAAGGGACTTCATTGTCATTTGGCAAAATTTGTGTGCACTCCAACTCATTCAAGCCTGTCTAAAGTATCCCCTAACTTTCATCCCTTCATGTTTGTTTGCTATAATAGTTGGCACACTTCTCAGAGTGGGAGCACTCCAGAAGTGCACAAAGATGCACATCTGTGCCTTCTCTTTTGGTCCCTATATCATCTGCCCACAGACCAAACTTATGAATTATTTCCAGAAAGCATTAAATCCATTCTAAGGACTTCCAGGGAAGTTTCCTTTTTAATAAAGTAGTCTAAAGAGGTAGTTTCCAAATGCAAAGAAACAGATCTCTTGTAGTGCTGTTTCAGGAAATACTGCAGTTAGTGAGAAGTTTGCAGACTTGGGATCTACCTCATGATGTGCTAACACACACACACAAGGGTAGTCAATTTCCTCCCTACTTGAAATTAACCCTTTTCAAGAATTAGATAACATATGAGCAGGAAAAAAATCTTATCTTAAAGGTAATTTGGCAGTGTAATCAGTGAGTGAAGCTTTAGCTATAGCAGATAAATCATGGCATTTAAAAATCTATTGGAACCTTTGTCATTACCATTCTACCCAGCAATCCCACTACTAGGAATATACCCAGAGAACATGAAGACATTAATTCAAAAGGACACATGTACACGCATGTTCATTGCAGCCCTGTTTACAGTTGCAAAGAATTGGAAACAAACCAAATGCCCCCAAACAGATGATTGGCTAAAAAAAATGTGGTGCATATACATGATGGAATACTACGCATCCATCAAGGAGGACATACACATGTCATTTGCAGCAACCTGGATGGAACTAGAAAGACTCATATTAGCAGAAATAAGCCAAAAAGAAAAAGAGAAGTACAGGATGGGCTCACTTATATGAGGGATATAGGGAAAATCAAACAAACAAATAAAAAATGAAAACAACCAATGGGACTGAACCATGGAATGAGAGAGGAGGAGGGGAAAGAAGGCAGGGGAGGTGAAGAGCACAAAAGATCAGGATAGTCAACAAATGTTAGTGAAGTGGGAAAGCCCCGGGGTAAAAAAAAAACAAAAACAAAAAATAAAACAACAACAACAAACCACACACACACTTACCATGTATCGGAAGAGACCAACAGGCCAAACAACCAACAACTAAACATCAACTTAACCAAACAACAATTTGCAGAAAAATGGGAAGAGTGACTGAAGGGGGGATACAGAGGGGGGTTATAGAGGGAGGAGGAAGGGGGATACAGAGGAGGATATGGAGGGAGGAGGAGGGATCAATTAATGCACAATTGTGACAAATCAATAAAATGAATTAAAAAAACAATAAACTGGATTATTTTATAGATGAGAAGAGGAAAGGATAACCCATTTTGGGAGATTATCCAGTATTGTAGTTAGGTAAGACCATAACACAGGAACTCTGCCACAGCCTTTCCAATCAGTACTCCAGTTCTGCTCCCTGTCATTGGACATCAAAACCAAACTCCAGGTACACAGCCTCACTCTGAACTAATAGGAAGAAGATAAATGAGGAGTTATTTTCCTATTAGCAAGCTTTTCATTTCTTATCCTTGAGAAGAGAAGTCTACATTTTTCATTGTGTGTTGAGACACAGGTTAAAGTGTGGCTCCCTGTTTAAAGTTTATAACACCTGAAGAATTGTCGGCTGTTGGCCACATTCTCTATTTACAATTCACAAGGTCAGGCAATTTACTAGGTAAGTTCATATTTTGTTGTCCTCTTGATTGTAAGTATACGACTAAAATAATAAGCCCAAATCTCTTATTACTTTTACAGATTCCTGCAAAAGTCTGACATTAAATAGAACTCCACACGTTAAATGGAGAAGTGCTTGATTTAATAAATATTTTAGATATAGAATTACCACCTCTGTCTCTTAAATCCCTTCTCATTTTTCAGTGTGACTATGATAGTCTTTTCCTGGAGTTGCTGGTCCACCTGTTGGTCTATCTTTACTTCAGAACTGTGAAAGAATGTGAAAAGTGTAGCTCATTCATTGCTTCCATGTTGGTCTATGTTATGAATTTAAAGATACTATTAACTCATGATGGATTAATGAGAAGAACATTAAAGACATTCAAGATATTTTGTCAGATTATTACTGTGAGCATTTTGAAACACAAAGTAGAAGAATATAATACTCATGTACATATCACCAATAATGACAAGCAACTACTTGTCATTATTGAATCAGCTATACCTTCACACAATTCTTATTTTTCAAGTACCGTCATTTTTGAAGCAAATATATATATAATATGCAAATTTTATCTATGTAATTTATAAATGGATACAACTGTGTAACCCACATCTTATCTCCTTCTAAGAACATCTAAAATACATGCATTGGTAGATTTAAAAAATAGCTTAGTTTTTTAAGCTTTTCCTCTTAAGTCATGTGACACAACTGTGGATGTTCCCCATGTGGGAGAGTCTGCCCTTTCACCTCCTTTCATTTTTTTCTCTCATTTCAACACTGAAAGACCAAGCATTCCTCCTCCTAATACTGTTATTCCCTGCATACTGAACTTAGATTTCTGTCTAGCAACTTGAACTTGAGAATACAAATAAAATTTCCAATAATTTCTTCAGTGACTTGATCTATTCAGATTAAAGTATACCCTAATCCAACAGCTTAGTTTACTCTTGACTGTTTTGTCTTCAGAGAGAGAGAAATGGAGCACTCTAACCTTGTTGTACTCTAAGGCATCCCTTGGAACTGAGAATAGACACAGCAATAAAATGCATTTTCCCCTGATACTCCAAGAATAATGAATAGAAGGTAAATTAAATGGAAAGGAATAATAGATAAACTCCAAACCATTCTTTATAAAAGAAAGAAAAGGAAGATTTCTTGGTTAAAGGGTCAGGATAATTTTGGAGGAGAAAAATGTCTTACCCCTAAAACAAATTAATTCAGCCAGATAGACTACCAAGGAGCATTGTCTTTTTGTTATATCACAGGAAATAACATACATATATGTGACAAATTTTATGAAGTAATATGTAGGACTACAAGGTTAAATATGCCCAGCTATTTTATATTTCTTTAGCTCATTAAGAAAACAAGCTGCTTACTCACTAAGAGGATTTTGCAAGTTATAACTTGCAGATTGGAAATCATTATACAATGCGCTTCACATAAGATGGTGGCTTGGTGGTCTTCTCTCTGCACCTCTTGGCTTCATGATTTCCTTCACGGAGGATTAGTCAGATTCCTCACAGAATATGGTTGCTTAGTTCAGATCCAAAATAACTAAGCACCTTACAGATTTTTAGCTAAGGATTATTTAAATTCAATCAGCATTGTGCACCTTCCAGTTGGAAAGCTCCTTTTCATAGACCACCAGTCCCATTGTCACTGGGATAAAGGTTATCTTCAGAGCTGGTCATTATCTGTGGTAATGAGAGTGATGATGCATTTAGTCTACCACAAGATTTCATAATGTGTTTCCCACACCTTCTAGTGGCAAAAAGTAATGCAAGTCACTTATTTATTAATGTTATATATGTACAAAGAAAATACCATTTCCTTTCTCTAGAGATTTTTATCTAAATAATCTAGAACTAATTTCCTATGTCTAAATCCAGAAAGAAAAACATAAAATGCCTTAGCGAAGCATGATGATATCAGCTCTCTGACAGTAAAAGTCCTGAAAATATCAAAGTATAAAACTGATCATGTTTTATAATTTAAAAAAAAATCCTAGTAGTTATTTCTTTAGCTTTTCCTGTTGATCCAAATATTAATTACATCAATTGGGTCTTGGAATTTCATAATACCCTTACAAAATAAGTAAATTTCTAATCTCCATCAAACAGGCAAAGAAATCAAAACTAATCATGAAAATAATCAGCATATGTGGGAGGATTTGAACTTAGACTCTCTGATTCTGTGTGGGCACAATAATATATCAACCATTCTTGAAATCATAGTCTTGTCAATGGTTTTTGGACTTGAGACCTAAAGCAAAGAAAACTAAACCAAAAATAAACAAGGAAAACTGTATCAAGTACACAGGAACTGTATTTCTGAAGTCCAGAACCACAAGATAATGATATATGATGTTTTAAGCCATTAAGTTTATAATAATTTATTACAATAGTAATAGGACATTTTGGCTCCAGAACTCTTTGTGAGGTCAGACAAGATTTTTTTTTTAAATATTTTTATTTTATTTTAGTTTTTAAAGTGATTGCGCACGCACACACACACACACACACACACACACACACACACACACAGAGCATTGTATACCCAAGGTATTCCCACCACTTTATCATCCGTGAACCATCATCTTAATCTCTTGTGCCCATCCCTCCCCTGATTTTACCCTCCTTTCCCTCTCTTGCTCTATGCTTCAGTTCTGCTGACAATTTTACCTTTTACTTGTCTTATTTGTTTGTTTTCCCCTACATCCTGCATATAGGTGAGATCATCCAGTATGTCTGTTTTTCTTTCTGGCTTATTTTGCTAATAGGATTTCTTCTAGGTCCATCCATGTTATCTCAAATGCATCAAATTTGTCTTTTTTGACTGTGGAATAGTATCCCATTGTGTGCATATACCCAATCTTCTGATCCATTCAGAGATCAGACAAGGTCACTCTGGGCCAGCATCAAAAACTACTTTCCCTTCTACTCCCTTCATCTCCCTTCCACTCCTGCCAGCATAAAGGGTGCTCCTTAGTGAACATCCTGCATGGGAAACTGTCTTGGATTCTGCTTTTTAAAGACCTGAACAGGAAAAAATTATTAAAGCTCATGATGATTTATTACAATAATAATTTAGTAAAAACTACATTAGGGCCATTATCCCTATGGAGTATGGAAACCATAGCCCTACACTGGGAGCCCCAGTAAGTATAGATCTGGGAGAGGGAGGTGTTTTGCAAATGGTGGCTACTGGCAAACACTCCTGCAGAGCACGGACGTTATGGCCCTGTACTGAGTGAACCTCCAACAGGAAGACATGACACAAACAACAGGAAGGAGGAAAAATGCAAATATTCAAGCAAGTGCCTCAGGAGACAATCCCCACAACACAAGGCTGATGACTCAAAAGAAATGTTCTACCTATCAGATAAAGAATTCAAATTTGCCATGATAAAAATCCTACAAAAATTTAAAAGAAGATGTAGAAAAATATAAACAAGAAAAATCTATATGGGTAATAAAATCAATCAATAGAAATGAAATTGAGTCTTTAAGACAGGAACTAAAGAAAACACAAAACATTAAAAGAGAAATAAAGGAGCTTAAAAAGGAAGTATCAGAAGAGAAAATGAAAGGGATATACAAAGGATAAAGAGTAAAAAAATCCCTCAGAGAGATATCAGACACTATGAGAAAAGTGTAAGGGTAATAGGAACACCAGAAGGTGAAGAAAGAGCCAGGGGAACTGAAAATCTATTTAAGGAAATAATTGTGGAAAATTTTCCAAACCTGAAAAAGGAGATGAAAATAAATATGCAGGAGGTTTGAAGGACACCAAACTACCTTAACAGAAACTACAAAAGATGTGTATAAAAAATTATACAAGAAGTCTTAGGGATTAAACCAATAGAAGAATGAGCAGGAAAAATTGAGTAAGGTAGTAAAGTAAGTAAAATGACCAAAATGGCAACATCAATCTCACAAGTATCAATAATTACCCTGAATGGGTAATTATTCATCAATTAAAAGACACAGAGTAACACTTTGGATTAAAAAGCAGAACCCAACATTCTGCTGCCTTCAGGAAACACTTGAACTTTAAAGATAAGCACAGGCTGAAAGTAAAGACTGGAAAATAGTCCTTCAAATGGGCTCCAAAAGAAGGCAGGGGTAGCCATACTTATAGCAAACAAAGCTGACTTTAAACTAAAAAGGGTTGAAAGAGACAATGAAGGGCATTACATAATGATCAAGGGGTTAATACATCAGGATATAAAACTCATTAAGATATATTCATTAGATGAGGGAGCATAAACTTCATTAGACAATTACTATCAGTGCTGAAATCAGACATGATGAAAACACGTATGTCATAGGAAATTTCAGCACTCCACTCACCAAAAGACAAGACAAGACAGAATGTGACAGAAACAACATAAGGACACAAAAGCTCTAAACAAAGAGTTGGACTACTTGGACTTAGTAGATTTTTACAGGACACTGTACCTCCAAAGAAACAAATACATATATTTTTTAAAATGCACATGGAACATTCTCCAAAATAAACCACAAATTAAGGCACAAGACAAAACTAAATAAATGCATGAAAACTAAATAAATACATTTTTCTGACCATGAAAGTATCAAACTAGAAATTAACAAAGGAAAGAAAGTAAAGAGATTTCCCACTACATAGAGACTGAACAGCATGCTACTGAAGGACTAGTGGGCAAATGAGGAGCAAGAACAACAACAAACCTAAAACCCCACAGAAGACAGAAAAAAAAAAATTAAAGCAGAAATAAATGAATCAGAAATGAAAAAAGACCATCCAAAAGATCAATGAATATCAAGAGCTGGTTCTTCAAAAAATGAATAAATAAAACAGATAATCCCCTAGCAAGGCACACAAAGAATAGAGATAACACAAATAAATAGGATCATAACTGAAAGAGGGGAAATTACACAGATACAGCAGAAATCAGAGGACAATCAGGTTACCATGAACAATTACATGCAAAGAAATACAACCTGGATGAGATGGACAAATTCCTAGAACTACACAATCATCCAAAGCTGAAAGAAGAGGAAAGAGAACCTAAACAAACCAATTACAAGCAGTGAAATTGAAGCAGTCATCAAAATGCTCCCAAGAAATCAGAGCCCAGGAACAGATGGTTTCAACAATGAGTTCTACCAAACACTTAAAGATGAAATAACACCTATATTACGAAAGCTCTTCCAAAAATTGTGAAAAAAAGTAAACTACTGAGAACATTCTATGAAGCAAATATTACACTAATACTAAAACCAAACAAAGACAATACAAAGAAAGAAAACTGCAGACCAATCTTCTTATTGAACACAGATGCAAAAATTCTAATACTGGCAAACCAACTCCAACAATGCATCAAAAGTGTTATACAGCATGACCGAGTGAGATTATCCTAGGGGCACAAGGTTGATTCAATGTCGGAAAATCAGTATAATCCATCACATCAACAAGGAAAAAATGAAAAACCGTGTGATCATATAAATAGATGCAGAGAAAGCATTTAATAAAGTTGAGCATCCATTCATGATGAAGGCCCTTGGAAAATTTGGAGTAAAAGGGATTTTTTTTTTTTTTTGAGACTAGGTCTTACTATTTTTGCCTGTGGAACCGCAGGCTCTTGTTGCCTGGGGTACCACAGACTCAAGCAATTCCCAGGTTCAGCTTCCCAGGTAGCTGGGATTACAGGCACGCGCCACCACGCCCAGCTATTTTTTTGGAACTAGGTCTTGCTACGGGCCCCAGGTGGGATCTGAACCGCGATCCCTAGCCCCGGCCACTTCATATGCTGAAGCTTACAGGCAGGAGCCACCGTGCCCGGCTAAAAGGGATATTTTTAAAAATAATATACATACATACATACATACATACATACATACATACATACATACATACATATAATGACTATGTATTCCCCAGGGTTCACCCAACACTTCCCCTCCCTGACCATTCCCACCCATCCCCCTCCCCCTCATTGTGTACTTTGGTTTGGTTGTTTTGAATTTTCCTCCTGGCTTTTTGTTTGTTTTTCCTATGTCCCATATACTAGTGAAATCTTTTGGTTTCTGTCTTTTTATCTCTGACTTGTTTCTGCTAATATGATTGCTTCTAAGTCCATCTATATTATCTCAAATTCATCAAATTTGTCATTTTTAATTGATGAGTAATATTCCATTGTGTATATATACCACATCTTTTTCATCCATTTGTTTGTTTTGGGACATTTGGGTTGTTTCCATGTCCTTGCAATTATAAATAGCACTGCAATAAACATCCAAGTACAGGTGTCCCTTTGTATAAATATTGAGGTCTCCTTTGGGTAGATTCAAAAGGGACATTTCTTAACATAATAAAAGCCATATATGACAAACCCACAGCAAGCATCATTCTTAATGGGGAAAAACTGAAATCATTTCCCTTAAGATCTGGAACTAACCAAGAATGCCAGCCCTCACCACTACTTTTCAACATAGTACTGGAAATTCTAGCTTGGGCACTAAGGCAAGAGAAAGACATAAAAGAAATCCAAATAGGGAAATAAGTAAAACTATCTTCAGATGTCATACTCTATATAGAGATCCCCCAACAGGCACAGAAAGCTTAATTGAAATAATAAATCAATTCAGTAGATGGTTACAAAATTAATACACAAAAAATCAGTAGCCTTTCTATATGAGAATAATCAATCTCAAGAAGACAAAATCAAAAGAACCCTACCATTTACAATAGAACCAAAATTTTCAAATACCTGGTATTAAACCTAACAAAAGAGGTGAAATACTTTCACAAAGAGAACTACAAAACACTGTTAAGAGTTACAAACCACAGTAGTGGTGTCTTGTTTCAATCCCCTGAATCCTCTCAGCCACCAAGGTGTCCCCAGATGGCGTCAACTGGTGTCATGGTCAGAGGCAATGATGATGACAATGATGAGGGTAAAGGCTGTGGGTGCCATCTCAGTGTCATGATAATGGACAGGATGGTGGCTGCTTCTAGAGGAGCTGGGCTCTCTGAGCAGGGCAATGCTTTTGGGCTTTCTCTGGTTTTTTAATCTTCCTAGAGGGGCTCTTTTGGTCTGTTGTAAGAACCTGAATTGTTCTGGGATATTGTATCAATCTCTCTCTCTCTCTTTTTTTTTTCCTATTTAAAGCTATTTTTTAAGGACAGTGATTGCTTTCAATATCTCTGTCCTGCCATGTTATGGGTGTGTCCAACACCCACTTTTTGTACAGATTTAATTCACAATGCTTTAAATTTAAATCTCCAGAGCTGTCATGCTTATGTTCTCTAAGGCGAAAAACAATTCTTTGTCTTGCAGTTTAATTGGCTAAGGTCTATTTATATGGTGTAGTTATGAAGAAATCTACTCAAATCCTGGAAAATTCTTTGCATTTCTAGACCCTCCATACATGCTATATATAAAGATCGCTCTATCCCCCATCCATCAATTTTCTAGGAGGATTTGGTAGTGGGTGCAGGGAAGACCACAGACTGGCCTCACTCTCTTCACCACTGTGGGAAGAATTTTGGAGACTCAATGTAGATGGAGCGTGTCACACAGAGGACTCAAGGAAACGCCATAGGGATACAGCTCTCTGCATCTTCTGGACCAGGCCACAACCTTCCCATGAACCTTGATCCCACAACTATTTTATTATTCTTGTTCCAGAAGCTGTGTTTCTTCTCACACCTCTCTTAGCCAGGTAGGCACTTTTTGTCACCTCTCCTCATCATCTTGGCTTTCTCTAAGATCCTATTACTAAGTTTGAATCTGTGGTAGCTCGATGAGTTTATAGGCTGTGTAATTATGGTTCAACAGGTGACCTTCAGGAGGATTCTATTGCTCTCTTGCCACAGAGAAAACCCAGTATTCAATGTTACTATCTTCAGAGTGTTAGGACTTCATTCAATATGTCTCTTAACAGAATATGGAGATAGGAACCATTGGAAACCAGCACTGGTGTTTTAGGAGAACAATAGCAGGGAGGAGGGAAGTGTCTTGGTAATCGGCATTCTGAATTTGAGCTTTGAGCCCACAGTCCTGTATGAATCATAATACCAGCTTTGTCCTGGAGGTACTCCTCATCTTTGCAGCAGTAGAGGTGTTTCGTGTTTAGTTTGGGGGTGGTGACACCCTTATTGTGACTACAGTTTTGCTTCCTGTGACTCTGTGGGACTTTGGCAGGGTGGATAAGCACCCTTGGGGAATAAACACACAAGAGATGGGGTCCAAAATATTTGTTAAAGGTGTGACACCAGTGCAAGGAGTCCGACTAGACACTGGTATTTTCTCTTCCTCAAATCTTCTGTTTTCTCTCAAAGGAATCCCACAGAAATTTTACCTATTTCAGGGAATGGCCTGGATTGGTGAGCAGAGGATGTAAAGCAAGCCCCAGACTGTAATGTTTGCGTGTCTATCCACCGCCATCAAACCTTGACAATTCCCTCCCTGTTTGCTTCAATAACCTTTCTCCATCACTTCCCAGTATGACTCACTGCTCCAAAAAGTGAGCCTGGGTCACAGTGTGCAAGAACATGAGGGCTAAGGGCATTCAACAGCCCCTAGAAGAAACTACTGTGTTGGGAGGGAATACAAGCAAAGTCTGGAACATGCAACTACCAAAAAGTAATAAAATCTACATGATCAATGCATATGTGTTAACCATGCAACAGCCAATTTGAAAGTGTTGTCACATTGATCAAGATAATGATCACTATCAAGATAATAATATATTGACTAAAATAAGTTTAGGTCATGAAAGCAATGGTAAATCAATGTCAACAAGCATTAAGTAGCAGGCTTGCTCTCGAAATAATATTCTGCAATAAAAAGAACCAGAACTCCATGTAAAAAATGGGAAACCAAGACAAAAGGGATGACCTGGTAGTTGAGTCTTCAACCAAATACTTAAGAATGCAGAATGCAACTGTAAAATTGACACATGGAGAAAAACAACACAAACAGGATGGAGTCACAAAGGAAGAGAGAAAAGGGAAAGCTGAGGGTGAGAGAGGGGGGATTGAGAGAGGGAGGAGAGGAAGAGCACGAATATATAGACCAGTTTGTGTTGAGATCTTTCATACACCAGAGTGTACATCCTCTGAAGCAGTGACAAGATTGAAAACAAAGCCCCAAAGAGCAAGCTGGAGACATTGGAGGTTGATCCTTTAAGGGTTTGGAGGTTGTTAACAGTTCCTCTTACAATTTTCCCACCTTTAACTTTGGTCCTCATTGTTGTTGAAAATCAGATATCTGCATGACGGAGTGTGGCCTCAGAAGACAGTTTGATCAAGAGTTGAAGCGATTTCAAAGGAAAAAGCAATGAGTCATGATACATTGTTCTTGCATCGCTAAGCTATTGTGGCATGTTCTCCATTTCTAGAAAATGAGAAATCACTTCAAGTCAAAAGAGAAAAAATGTCAAAAATTGTTAAGAGGGATTACTATTAAAGCAATTTTGCTCCATATCCAT
The DNA here is from genome assembly GCA_004024945.1 of Uropsilus gracilis. Lineage (NCBI taxonomy): Eukaryota > Metazoa > Chordata > Mammalia > Eulipotyphla > Talpidae > Uropsilus > Uropsilus gracilis. The sequence continues at coordinate 28,585 of PVHY01002380.1, read as the reverse complement.
ACCAAGTCTATTGAATGGCACAACAAAATGCATTTGTGAGTAAATCTAATTATAATCCATTGGAAGTATTTTTGCATTAACTCAGAGTAAACAAACAGAATTTTTATTGATTTTGTTGGAAGTTTCCATAAGGGATATCAGATTACATTCTCAACATTTGTCAACTCCAGTGCTTGGCAGTGATACCACAATATAATCTTACAGAGTCCACTTGCAACTTTGTAGCTTAAGGTAGATGCCTCTTCTTGAGGTTCTCACAGCCTTTCTTTCTGGGTTCTGCAGGCCCAGAAACAGATCAAAACTCCCCAACTCTCCTGAAAAATCTCTGGAATCCTATAAGCAATGTAGGTTTTGTTTTAAGTTTTAACTCCCAGAAACGATCTGATATCAGTTGTGGTATTTAAATAAAAGTCAGAATAATTCTAATTCTCTCTTTAAGAGGAACCAAAAAATAGACCTGATTGATGTTATGGAAATACACATTACCATATATAATATGAATGCTTACTATTTTCAATATTTGATAGTACCAAGAAAGAAATGCAAACTAATTTAGTTCTGCTCACAAAAATGCAATTTAAACTCCTGTGAATCATTGCTAAAAAGAAGCCTTTCCCTTAATTCACAAGCTATTCAAAGCTGTGGGTGAGATGAGGAGGAAAGGACAAGAGAAATGAACAGTCATAGAGAGAGATGACTCAAAGACTGGGACTGAAGCAAGTATGCAGCTAATAGCTGACTTTATTAGACCCCAGGAGTCCTTTCATACAATTGTGAAGGAATGGTTAGTATGCAGTAGCAAATAAGCAAAAAATAAGGTAAAAAAACAAGATTCTGTGTTATGTAGCACATGAGGGTATTATCTTGCAGGAAACACTGTGGGGGGCAAACACCATTATCTTTTAGGGAAATATCTCTCAGGTGAGTCAATCATAGGAGGATAGAGGACTGTCACTCACTGGTAAGAAATCTGCAAATCCATCTTCAGTGTGCTGAAATTAAATAAGAATGAATAGAAGTGTTCTCCTTATTAACAGCATACTTTTTACCCATTTGTGGCTTCCCACAACAAAACAGTATCATTTCAAGCAAAAACTTATTAAATAGGCAATTCTCAATCTATCAATTAGAAGTGACGCAGTTGAAAATTGTATTGAACACCATACTGTCCTGGTGAGTGGGGTCTGAGAGAAAGACCCAGAGAAGAAGTGAGAAGTGCAAGAGGGCGCATAAAAGAGGAGTGAGAGCTAGGAGAAGAGGAGAATGGCGGACTGATAGAACAGGCCCATGTGGCCTGGCCGGGGGAAGCCCCTGAAAGAGTGAGTTGGTCGTGATAAGGAGCCATGGTGGGAGAGTGGCCTACAGAGAAGTAGTTGGTGTGGAGTTGATGCCAGAATGGTAGGCAGGGGGTGACCAGGGGTTGCTGAGGGCAGGCCCAGTGAATGTGGCCAGACTCTGCCAAAGGCAGGCCTGGTAAAGGAAGTGCATGGAGCTGCAGCAAGTTTGTGTGGGTGCTAGCTGGAAAACTGGTGCCTGGGAAAATCAGGGATTTGGAAAACTGAGTTTGCATCAGCATTTGTTGTAAAAGTTTGGAGAGCTTTGGAGAAGCCATAGCTTAGAACACTAGAGAGAGAAGAAAAGAGAAGATGCTAGAAAAGACTGCACTTTGCAGGGTGCCTGCCTCAGGTTTGAAGGGACACCATCTTGGACATGTATTTGGGACTTGCAGATTAAATGATATTTAGGTAAAATAACTGGCCACATGTGACATTAAGGAATTGTTGTTTTCTTGGTTAATTTTCCTTGTAAATAAAACCCTTTGCTTAAATTGCTTTGTTACTTTAACAACTATTGTGCACACAGGTGATATGAATTGATAAGAAGCTCCTGAGTGACAGAAGCTGCATTTTAAAAATACAACTTTTTTCCCCTGCAGCTTGTTGGTTATAGGTTTCTCCCCATTGAGACCCAATATCAGCATGAGTTTTAAAATATTGATGTCTTTCACATGCTAATTATTGAGAAACAATTTCTGCAAATGTTACATTGAGACAACCAATATTAAAGATCTGATAATCCCATAATTGAAAAGGAAGTTTGTTCAACATTTACGTTACAGCATTTTAGACTATTAACAACCATAACTGGAAAACAATAGTAATCATAATAAACTATGCACTCAAGAAGTTTCACATAATCTTTAAAACACCAACATTAGTATTCAGGTGTTTGCTAAAGTTAGATGTTTTTCTCAAGCATTTCCAATTTACCAGAAATTTGCCATTTGGTATTAGGTCAAATTTACCTGGGGTGTTTCCCATGAGGAAAGAGAAATATAGGATGTGTCAGGAATTCTGCTCATATTCAATAAAATTTTCTTTAATCAAGCAAACAGAAGACTGCTATTTTCCTAACTTAGATTTGTGTCAAGTATTATCATCAGTATTAGCAAAACACCATTTAATTATCCAACAAAACAATTTTAGTTCAGACTGAAAGCTCAGACTAAACTCATCAATAATAATAGATTTGTGTCCTACTCATATTATCTTATTCCAAAAGCAACCATTTCCTTCCAAAAACTTGCTTTTCCATAATAAAAGATCTCAAATTGAAAATGCTCCCAACCCCCCCCAAAAAAGAGAGAGAGAGACAATAGAGGTATTATAAGCCCAGACTTCAAATTATACTACAGAGCCATAATAATTAAAATAGCATGATATTGATACAAAACAGACAATTAGACCAATGAATAATAATAGAGTGCCCAGAAATAAAGCCAAACATATATGGGTAACTAATCTTTGACAAAGGAGCAAAAAACATTCATTGGAAAAAGGACAGCCTCTTCAATAAATGGTGATGGGAAAACTTGACCAAGACATGCAAAAAAATGAACCAGGACAAATCGTTCACACCTGTACAAAAACCAACTCACAATGGATAAAAGACTTGGATGTAAAACCTGAAACCATAAAATACATAGAGGAAAACCTGGGCAAAACCTTCCTTGAATTACACATCAGAAATCCATTTCTGGACATATCTACAGCTGGAAAAAAAATGAAGGCAAACATAAACACATGGGACTACATAAAACTAAAAAACTTCTATACAGCAAAAGAGAGAATAAACAACACAAAAAGAAAATCAACTGGGAGAAAATTTTTGCTCTCCATATAAGTGATAAGGGTCTGATAACAAAGATCCACAAAGAATTCACACAACTTAACAAACACAAAGCAAAAAGCCCAGTTAGAAAATGGGGAGAAGATCTAAAAAGACACTTCTCCAAAGAGGAAATACAGATGGCCAATAAGCATATGAAAAAATGCTCCACATCACTAATAATCAGGGAAATGCAAATCAAAACCACACTGAGTTACCCTCTTACACCAGTAAGAATGGATCATATTTAAAAAAAAAAAAGGGCAACAACAAGTGCTGGTGCAGATGTGGAGAAAAAGGAACACTCTTATACTGTTAGTGGGAGTGAAAACTGGTCCAGCCACTATGGGAAGCTGTGTGGAAGACACTCAAACAATTGAAAGTAGAACTACCATTCCCAGTAGTATGGCAATCCCACTACTGGGAATCTACCCAATGAATACAAAAACACTAATACATGAGGACACCTGTATGTGCATATTTATTGCAACATTATTTACAATTGCCAAGATATGAAAACAACCAAATGCCCCCAAACTGACAAATGGCTGAAAAAGATATGGTATATTTACACAAAGGAATATTATGCATCAATCAAAGAAGACAACCTTATGTCATTTGCAGCAACATGGATTGAGCTAGAAGGAATCAATTAGTGGAAATGAACCAGAAAGTAAAAGAGAAATAGGGGATGGTCTCACTTATATGTGAGATTTAGGAAAAACAAACAGGCTGACAAGAAAAATGCAAAACTGCCAAAATATAGAACTGAAACAGAGTAAGAGAGGCAGAGGGGGAAGTAAATGGGGGAGGGAAAAGGCACAAAAGACTGAGATTGTTCACAGGTGATAAGGTGATGGGAGAACCTCAGAGTAGACAATGATGTTTAATATATATATATATATATATATATATATATATACACACACACACGTATATATACACACATAGATTTCTCCACATCACTAATAATCAAGGAAATGCAAATTAAAACTACACTGAGATACCATCTTACACCAGTAAGAATGACCCATATAAATAAAACTGATAACAACAAATGTTGGTGCAGATGTGGAGAAAAAGGAACTCTCTTACACTGCTGGTGGGAGTGCAAACTGGTCCAGCCACTATGGAAGACTGTCTTGAGGACCCTCAAACAATTAAAAGCGGACTTACCATTTGACCCAGCAATCCCACTACTAGGAATCTACCCAGAGGACATGAAGACATTAATTCAAAAGGACACATGTACACACATGTTCATTGCAGCCCTGTTTACAGTTGCCAAGATTTGGAAACAAACCAAATGCCCCAAAACAGATGATTGGCTAAAAAAATGTGGTACATATACACGATGGAATACTACACATCAATCAAGGAGGATAAACACATGTCATTCGCAGCAACCTGGATGGAACTAGAAAGACTCAGATTAGCAGAAATAAGCCAAAAAGAAAAAGAAATACAGGATGGTCTCACTTATATGATGGATATAGGGAAAAACAAACAAACAAACAAGAAAAAATAAAAACAACCAATGGAACTGAACAATGGAGTGAGAGAGGATGAGGGGGAAGAAGGCGGGGAAGATGAAGAACACAAAAGATCGGATGGTTAACAGGTGTTAGTGAAGTGGGAAAGCGCTGGGTACACAATAATGCAATAATAGAAATATAAATACACATATATGCAAATTTTAAAAAAAATAAATTAAAAAAAAAGAACAACCATCACAGAGATAGTTGACATTCTCTGTGACTATCTCTTCTATCCTCTTCCCCATTATACGTTCCCAGAAATAATAAATAGTACACTGGATCTGATGTTTGCCATGCCAGTGGTATTTGAAACTTTTAAATTTGAAACTTTTAAATTATTTACACATCAGTAAATAATATATTATTTTGCATGGTTATAATTTTGTAATCATAGTATTGTAATATGTATACCTATCTATGTAACTTGTTTTCTTCCCACAAAATTTTTTAAAAATTATTTTAAAAAATTAAAATAAGAAAGCAAAAAAAAAAATAAAGCTAATAAAAAACTTATTCCAATTCCACAATTGGATTTTTTCTTCAAAAGCCCTAAATTTCCAAATGCTGTTTTACCCAGTGTTTAAAGACTTAGGTAAATTCACCTTAAGTTATACTTCTCTGCAGTATGTACCCAACACAAGTGACACAGGTAGAAAAGGAAAAAAATGCACTCAATATCCTAATTAAAAAATATTTTGTTATTTTCATACAACCTTAGTCATATCTGTATAGGTATTGTTTCCCTTAGAAATGACCCTCCTATCAATAATGCACGCCTATACCCCTATACCCCCACTCTGCTCCCCATTTCCCCCTTCCCTACTTTGGTCACTCCTACTCCTCTCTTGCTGCAAGTAATTGATTGATGCTTAGCCCACTGGTCTTTTACTTTAATTTTTTGAGTAATATTTTTCCCCCTGGGTAAGGACCTGTGCTCCTGGGATATAGCAGACCATGTTGCTCAGATCTCTAGGAGTAACTTTGAGGAAGGTAGTCCTCCAAGCACATACAAGAAACCTTGAAGGGCAGGTGTCTGGTGTGTTTCTCCAGGTTGCTTTATATTGTCACTTCTTATGGTGAAGGAGACTGTCTTATTTTCTCCAGCTCTGCGTATTCAGCTGTATATTCAGCGCATTCTGGGCCTCCTCATTCATGCTCCCTTTCTCCTCCATTCCAGTGTGCCACATGGTGCTGCTTCTGAGCCTTATAGTTCTGGACTCTGGCGTCAGGAACCCAACTCCCAGCCACTGGCAGTGAAGAAGTTACCCAGTGGGGACAGACTTCAGCAGGTGGTTGGTTCACCTCATCTCTTCTCTCATGGTTTACAGTTCTGTCATTGGGTTACAATCACATCCCTGAGGCTTTCCTCCCCCATTGGAAATGGATGGCACTCACTTGCATTGCATGTATCTGTGGACCAGGGGTTTATTTCCCCAGTTCCCAAAGATGTTGTAGGTGGAGTTCTGTGACAGGTCCTCACTATAGTTAGTTTCACATCTTGTCTCTTGTGGTTCCAACCATGCTCTATTTGGGTCCTACCTAGATGATGAGTGTATCCAGAGCCTGTATTTGTTCCTCTCCTCTTCTGTATGTCTATTGCTAGACTGCCTGGTTTTCTCATTCTTAGTGCAGATCTGACTGAAGGGGAGTAAACCAGAGGGAAATGTTTCCCAGCTCATGCCCCAGCAGTGGTGTCAAGCCCCCACCGTGGCCCACATGGAGGCAGAGACTGACTACCCTAGACCCTGAGATCCTGAGACCCCAGTATTCAGGACTCATTTAAAGACATAATATTTAATAGCATAATTTAAAGATGTAATATTTCACACTAAATTATTAGATTTCAAATTCTCATAAACAAATATTCCAGGACACACTTTCTAGAAGCACCTAGACAGTTCCCATCATATTTCTTGGTTACAATTTCTACAGATACTGTCTATACCATTTTTTTTGCAAGACATAGAATATGGGGTTAATATGTGGTTTTCCAATGCCAAGAATCTAGGAGAAGAAATGTGTGAAGGAGGGCCTACACGTTGCAATTGGGTGGGGAAGGGACAGTGATGCAAAGAGATTGGTTCAGATGTGAGGAACTTTGGCAGATGGGGAGCCCAGTATAGGACCACACCCTCAGCCAGGCTGCCAGCAGGACTAGATAGAGCACAGCATCCTTGGGGACTCCTGTCATACCCCCCCCTCCCTGGAGAACTTTATCAAGTTCTGTGGGATGCATTTCAGCATCTCCTTGGGTAAGATGCCTAACAGCTTCCAGGCCAGGTCCAACTAGTCAAACAGAACAGTTCTCAAAGGGACTCTGGTTGACGAAGTCCTCAAACTTCTACAAGAATCCCACCTAGCCAATTCTTTGGACTCAATTGCCTCCTCCCCCACCACCTTCATGGCCTGCCTACCTTCCTGATGGTGTAGCAAGCAAGTAACTCCCTGCCTGATGGCTTATGCCACCAGTGGTAGCAGAATGGCACACATTAATTTGGGTTTGAGAGGAGTGTAGATCTCTCTGTTATAAATCTGTCTCCATCTCATCCTATCAGGTCTAGGTTGGGGTGGGTAATATAGTCATTTGGCATGATGAAAATGGAGATATGAGTGATGGATTGCCCCTTCCCTCTATGAAACCAACCTCCTCCAAGAGGATAGCTCTGTGTACATATATCCTGAGAAGACTCATGCCTAGAAACTCATGACGGTTGGTATGAACAGACCTACTTTTACACTGGTAGGCAAGGAATTCAGCATCAGTGCCAGGTGTGGGGTGATAATTTCTGGATTGTAGGGTCATTGGGCAATTTCAAGAAGATGTAGATATTTCCCAGGCTACCATTTTGCTTGAGTCAGACTTGAAGAACTGGCTCTCTCCATGTTCACACTGGTGGTTGCAAAGATGACCACAAAATTGTTATGATAATCGCACTGTGATAATTCCTCACCAGCTAGGCTGGCAGCAGATCTGCGCTGCAATCTCATTGTGGGGGAGGCTGATAGCTGAGAAGATGGGGATCTTGCATCTATGGGCAATGCTCTTCGTAACATTGATGGAAAAGATGTGTGTCTGAATTATCTCCTCTGGCTGTGGTTATGGGGGTTGATGGTCTGGTGATTGATATCCAGGAAGTCCTCCACCACAATCACCAGGATCACTGTGAGTTTGCCCTAACCATTGAAAGCCTGACTCAGTGTATCCAAATGTCTGAACTATTGCCTGGGCCTCAGGCATCTCTAGTGCTTGCCTTTTCCTCTGAGTCCCATCAGAGAGGGTAAAGTTGACAAACTCTGCACAACTTTGCACAAGTCTGGGCAAATGTGACTGATTCAACACCATTAAGGGCACATTGTGCTACATACGGTCAGTCCATGAGGGTAGACAATGTAATTTCTGATAATTGCCTGCATGTTCTCTCTAGTAGCACCCAGAACAGTCATTACTGGGGAACATGACTCTTGTCCCTCAAATGTACTGTCTATCCTCCTGGCCATGGTTAGGTGGTAGACTGGGAGTTAAGTGCCTGAGTCTTTTGGCCACTGCATGGTGATGCTATGGTATCTATACCAATTTTTTTTCTCCAGAGGTCAGTATAATCAGATAAAAGGGAAGCCACACAGACACACAACATATGGTCACAGGAAATTCCTTAATTTCATTAATTCTATTATGTTAATTCTATGTTGACATGGAATTGATTTTCACTTTCTTGTGTCTCTAGTATTTCTTTTAGTAATGTCTTGTAGTTTACACTGAATAGGTTTTTCACCTCCTTTACTGGGTTTATTCCTGAGTATTTAATACTTTTGATGTTACTGTAAATAGGAATATTTTCTTTATTTCTTTCTTTTTATTTTTTATTTTCATATAGAACTGCAACAGATTTCTGCATATTGTCAACTTACTATGATGATTTATTGTTTATAAAAGTTGTTTAGAGAAAAGTAATAAAGCAAGAGAGGGGTAGGGAGGGTGAAATCAGGGGAAGAATGAGAACAAGAGATTCACATGGTGGTTCACAGGTGACATGGTGGTGGGAGAATGTCTGGGTTATACAACGATGTAAAAAAAAAGCATGTGTGTAAGTGTATAATCAATAAAAATAAAAAATATGTAAAATTTCACTTGATATTTGCATACTTTTCAGTATATATGATACACTTCAGCAAATACATTGAGAAAGTGAAAAGATAAAAACATTAAAATAAAAAAATGGAAGTTGTTTTAGGGGAGTCTTCAGGGTTTTCTATGTATATAATCAATGATCTGCAAATAATGATAGGTTTATTCCCTCTTCCAATTATAATTCCTTTAACCTAGTTGCTCTCTTGCCTAATTGCTCTAGCTAGGACTTTCAATATTATGTTGAGTAGTAGTGGTGAAAGCATACATTTTTGCCATATACCTCATATTGGTACAGAGAAAGTTTCTTACCACTGAATATGATGGTATTTGTGGGTTTATTGGATATGGCCTTTATTATGTTGAGATATATTTTTTTCTAGTCCCATTTTACTAATTTTTTGATATCATATGATTTTTGTCCTTTTTTGGTTGATAGGGTTTATGTCTGTTGACTTATTCTTGCATCTCAGGTTTAAAAGAACCCTAATTGGTTTATTCATGATGTATGATTCTTTTCATGTTTGTTGAATTTAGTTTGCTAGATTTTGTGTTGATAATTTTTGTATCTTTCTTCATCAGGGATGTTGGTCTATAGTTTTCTTTATTGTATAATATTCTTGACTGGATTTTGGTAGCAGAATAATGCTGTTTTCATATAATAAATATAATAAATTTGGGAGCATTCATCATCCTTTAATTTTGGGAAAAATCTGAGAAAGATAACTATTATGTCATCTTTGAAGGTTTTATAGAACTTAATAGTGAAACTATCTTACCCTAAGCTTTTAATTTTTGGGGAGATTTGATCACTATATCAATTTCCTTGCTTATAAATAGTCTGTTCAGATTTCTTCCTGATTCAGTATTGGTAGGTAATATGTTTAATTTTATTTTTCCCATCACCATCTCTTGAGGTGACGGGAAAGTCTCTCTTCCCTTTTGCTTTTCCCTTGCTGTTAACATCAGAATTTTCAAGATATTTGCTGATGTCCGCTAAAATTTTAAAGTGCTTTATGTTGTCAAATTGTTTATTGTGTGAATGGCCAATATTTGTTTTTATCATTTTGACTTAGTTTGTTGCACATAATTCTCTCAAAACCTTTCTGATCAGTTGAAAATCTCTTCATTTCATCATTTTTGTGAATATATAATCCATAGTGTGGATTAAGTATACTGTGATCCATTCATTCATTGAAAAGAATAAGTCTGCTTCAGTTTCTTACTTTTATTTTATTTGAATAATTCTGCTATGTAAATTGTGTAACTTTATTTTTGGCTGATGGTTTCATAGTCATATATGACAGAAAATGGGATTACTTTCACACAGTGTGAACTCAGTAGAGGGACAATTTAATTAGTGTTTACTGCTGACCTTTAATAGAAGATTCTTAAGATTATATGAAATTGAATTACAGCACTGCGTTCTTTTGTTAAGTGTAACATGTACCCAGGATTTTCTCTGAAACTTTATTTGAATTATTTGTATTATATGAAATTTGCTTTCAGCTATTATTATAGTAAATTGAACTTTTACCTAGCATTTTCTATATCTCTTTGAGTAGATTCTAATACTACTTGAAACTCTCATTAAATATATAACATGTACAATAGAGTTGTGCCATAATAAGTTGTGCCATAGTGTTTCCCCATTGAACTTTAACAGAATTTTCTTAATATTACAAGAATATCATTATCAGTGAGGTGCTATTTCAAAAAGTAGATCATGTGTGATGGCATTCCCCATGAACTTCCTTCAGAATATTCTGAAACTAATTGAAGTTGATTTTCAGCAGAGTATTTCCTCAATACGTGAAATCTAGTTTGCTAGATATTGGTATTATATGACATAATGTTGCAGTAAATTGGTTTCTCATTGCATATCATTCATCCCCATGTGTTCGTATCAACTATTAGCTTTGTAGTATTACACTAAATCAACTTTAGCACAGTGTCCTTTCAGTAAATACAATATGTATTCTAGGATACTCTATACAGGATTCTGTATAGATATATACAGGAAGATTCTTAACACTTTAGAAAATTGACTTTCAACATAGTGCAATTTCAGTAAATGGAATATATACCCTAACACTTTCTCTATAACTGTACAGAAAGATACTTCATATCACATGAAATTTGCTTTCACACACTGAAATTTACAGTGAAATTCTAACAGAGTTTCTAATAGAACTCTAATAGTAGTGTCTTACTATAACAGGAAGTTGACCTATCACAAAATTCTTTCATTAGAAAGTCATATATTCTGTTAAATCCCATAGAATTCTACTACAAAACTATTAATATTACATGAAATATCATTTTTAGCACAGAGATCTCAGTACATGTAACAAATAGCCCAGTGTTTTCTATGTCTACGGATGGTTAAAAATGTCACATGAAATTGGCTTTCAGCATGGTATTGTTTCAACAAATATACCATGCACCCTACTATTTCCCATAGAACTTTACAAAAGATTGTCAATTTTACATGATATTGGATTTCATCACAGTGTTTCTCAGTGGTAGTTACTTCTAAACATATTTTCCCTGATACTCTAAAAGGAGATTCTTAATATTAAGTAATATTATTATTAAGTACTTTTTAATATTAAGTAAAAGCATAAATTTTTTCAGTCAATGGAAATTAAACCTTAGCAAAATGCTACCAAAATTTTCTTAACATAGTAACAGGACAGTCCCAAAATTAAATAGAATGGGCCTGGGTGTTAGTCCACACCCACACATTTAAGATGTGTGGCTCATCCTATTTAATTTTAAATGTGTGGGTGTGGACTAACACCCAGGCCCATCCTATTTAATTTTGGGATTGTCCTATTATAATATTAAGAAAATTCTGGTAGAGTTTTGCTAGGGTATATAGAAAGGCTAATAAAATATTTATTTACAAAGGGAAATGAAAAGAGGGAGAATGGAGGGAGGGAGGGGAGGAGGGAAGGAGGGAGGGAGAGAGGAAGGGAGAGAGAGAGATTAATTGGTGAATGCATCCTATATGTAATGTTGTCTGAGCCGGGACACCAAGAACACACCAAATAGAGGCCAAAAACAGAGCATGTAGGCCCGTATGTGTTTGGTTATATTACAAGAATCACCGCTTAACTCCACCTTTAGTTCCCTGCAGTCCTCCCTTCAGGAAATCATGAGCCATGGCAGCTTGGTGGCCTGGTGGGTTTTGTAATCCTCAGCACCATCATCTTTTTGACATGGAAATGGGGCCAGAGCCCACAAAACATCAGTGGGTGGAATTCATTCAGGACATACTGCTCCCACCAACAATATTACTTGAATTTGACTTTCTGCACATTGTTCTTTTTTCAATCTGCACATTGTTCTTTTTTTATCAAATGAAACATATACCCTATTGTTTTTCTTAGAACTCTATAATGAAATTCTTATGTGATATTGGCTTTCAACACAGTATTCTTTCAGTGGATGACACTTGTCCTATTTCTTGTTGAACTCTACCAGAAGATCCTTGGCATTTATGAAATCATCTATCAGCAAAATATTCTCTCCTTCAACTCTACTCTGTTTCTTATGGCTCTAAAAGAATAGTCTTGTATGTATGTATGTATGTATGTATGTATGTATGTATGTATGTATTTATTTATTTAGAGACTAGGTCTTGCTATTTTTGCCCGTGGGATGGCAGACTCCTGTTGCCCATGGTACCATGGACTCAAGCAATCCCCCGCCTCAGCTTCCCAGGTAGCTGGGATTACAGGCGTGCACCACCACACCCAGCTATTTTGGGGGGGGGAACGACTAGGTCTCGCTATGTTGTCCTGAGAGGGACTTGAACTGTGATCCCTAGCCCCAGCCGCTTCATAGGCTGAAGCCGCTTCATAGGCTGAAGCTTCATAGGCACAAGCCACTGTGCCCGGTCAAATAGTCTTAATAACAAGTGAAGTTGACTTCACCACAGTATGTCTCAGGGTATGCCCCTAATCCACAGGTTTTCACTCTCAAAGTCTATCAGAAGACTGTTAGTTTTACATGAATCAGTATTTATTTTTTAATTTAAATAATTTATTTATAAATATATTTCACATCATTGTGATCAGCATTCAGTACTACCACTTGAAATATATGAAATCTATGTGTAACTAGCATATACACTGCTCTAACACTCTAGTACACTCTAAGATTGCCAATATTACATGAAATTTGGTATTATCACATTGTTGTTTCAGTGCATGTAACATGTATTCTAGTCTCTCCTATGTATCTCTATTGGATTATTAAAATCACAAGAAAATTTCTTTAGAAAGCAGTTCTTTTAGTATGGCATGTATACATTCATGTTTCTTATACAACTCCTGAAGAATATCAGTATGATAAAAAATATTTTAAGAGATACTAATATTTCTGAAATTATTTCTATTGTTAACAGTATACTAGTATGTTTCCAAATGTTTCTTAAAGAAATTCTCATTATTACATGAAATGGGCCATTAGCACAGTGTTATCTCATGAATGCTGTTTGTAAACACGCAACTTAATCAACTTGACCAGAAGATTCTTTATATTGCCAGAAATTGGCTGTCAATTGTGCTCAGTGAATGATATTGAAGATTGTTAATATTACATGAAATCTGCTTTCATTACAGTGGCATACAAAACATATACCTTAATTTTTTTCTATAGTGCTGCAATAAATAAATTAGTTTTCAGTAATTGTCTTCACAATGGTTGAAAAAAATTTTCTGTATATTTAAAATAGAAATGGACCAGAGAGTTATTAATGCTGCAGGAAATCATCGTATCTATAGAGGAGATAAAATTTTCTTCAAAAAGTTATGGAAACAGACTAGATAAAATGGAGGGGTGAATTAGTGATTTTAAGAATCATTACCCACAAAAAACTCAAGTAGAAGAAGAGAAATATAATGAGTGAAAAATTAAGAAATGTTAAAAACCTATCTGAAATCATTTGGGAAAGGCAACATGAAAATAATTAGTATATCAGACAATAGAAATTGAAAAGAAAATTTACAAGTTATTCAAATATATCATAGAGGATAATTTTCCAAGGCTGGGGAAGAAACTAAATATACACATTCAAGTATTCTTTATCTAAATATATGCAACATATACCCTTGTATTTTTATGAAACTCTACCAGTAGTTTCTTAATGTTGCAAAAAATTGGCTTTTATTAATATTTAAAAATTTTTAATTCATTATATTTAAATGTTTATGTACTTTTTTATACCTCATTGTTAATTTTTGGACAATATTTGATTTTTTCTTTCAAGTTTGACCACCATAGCTCTCCCATACATAACACCACAAAATTTACTTGTGTTCCCCCCACCCCTCAGATACCCCTTCCGCTCCTGGAGATTTTGCATCTATGATCAGCTTTTAGGGTTTGTATTTAACTGACCCAATATAAATGATTAATAAATATTTACCCTTCCCCCCCCCAACTATTTCACTTAGCATAAGTGAAATACATCTAAGTCTTTTCCTTCTAGCTCCATTTGTGTTACCAAAAACGACAACTACATCTTGATCAATTCATCTGTTCTGGGGGCATTCAGGTAGTTTTCATACTACTGTTTTTATAGACAATGTTGCAGTAAACATCAGGGTGCAGATTTATTTTTGGATTAGTGTTTTTTTGTGGAATTTCCGAATATTGTACAACCATTCAAACTGGTCAGGTTCAATGTTAATTCAGATAGAAAAAATCTTTTGGAATCTTAGGTATATCTCACACGCCTTTACTACTGAAACAGGAGATCAGAAATACAGTCAGGCAAGTGGGTAGACAGGCAGAGAGACAGAAAGGCCAATAGCAACTGAGCCTTCTACCCCCATATACACTGTTATGTGCCCTAATATGTTGTTGTGCATGCAAGGCACTTTCAAAGTTATGGAATCTTCTGTTGTCTTATTAAATAGAAGGTGGAAAACATAACTGGTATATTTCAAGGTAAAGGGCTGTCATTTGAAAGGAGAAACAGTGTCTGAGTTAACTCATTTTCCTTACACTGTGTCAGTGGTAGAGTCATTTCATTATTTTCAGGAAATTCCATATAGCTTTCCATTGTGGCTGGACTAGTTTCACATTCTCACCCACACCAGAGGTTTACATTCCCATCACAACCTCTCAAGCATTTGTTTCTGTTTTTTTCAATATGAGTCATCCTCACAGTTATGAGGTAGTATTTCATTGTGGTTTTGATTTGAATTTGCTTGATAGTGAAAAATGAACATTTTTTTCATATGTTTATTGACCATTTTCTTCTATGAAGTAGTTTTTATCTCTTCTGCTCATTTTTTTCAGTTGTTTAATTTATTTTGTTGAGTTAGATGAGCTCTTTGTAGATCTTTAATATCAGTTACTATCAGATGTAGAGTGTGTGAATATTTTTCCATATGTAGTGCGGGTATCTTCATTTTAATTGCTGTCTTTTTTGCTGTTTAGAAGATTTTTAGTTAGACACTGTTTTAGTTGTTTATATCCTCTTTTGTTTTCCTTGCTGCTGGCAATGAATATGCAAAGACATTTTGATTTTTATGCTATGGAGTGTTTTGTCTAGTTTCTTTTCTATATGTAGTTCATGGTTTCAGGCCTTACATCCAACTCTTTATCCATTTTGAGTTGATTTTTGTGCATGACATGAGATAGTAGTTTAGTTTCATTCTTTTTACATGTGGTGGTCCATTTACTGAAGAGAAATTCTGTGTTCCAGCGTATAAGCTTTGTTCCTTTGTCATAGATTAGTTGACCATATTGATATCAAGTGGGAAAACGGGCAAAATGGGTGCTTAACCAAGCATACAAAGGGGAGTAGCAGGCCTTTTAAAGCCAACCACACACCAGGTTCTTCTCAGCCCAACATGCAGTAGCAAGACCACAAAAACATTAAAAAGAGGGAAGCAAGAACAAATTTACTTATTAAAAGACAAATTAAGCAACAAGAGTCATTGAGGGGTACAAGGGAACCCCTTTGGTAATATAGTTCAAATAGCAGATGGTTGCAGCAACCATGTGTATCCACAAAGTGGCAGCTGCCCCATGTTGGTGGCTTAAGAGCTGGATGAAAAAGTTAAGATGGCACTGCCACCCCTTCTTTAGAAGACATAGCTCCACTCACTCCAAGCCAAAAGAAGCCAAGATGGTGACTGAGCCCTCTCCAAAAGCAAGAGATTCAAATACAACGAAGAAAACCTGCATGGCATTGTTAATTCTTCTCCAAAAGGCACAGCTCCGGCATTCTTTCAGTTCCAATTCCAAAGTGACCCGGCATCAGCAAAACTCACTCGATACAGCAACACAGCAAGCACTTCAGACGTCTATGTTGGAAACAGCAACACAGCAAATTCTCTTCAGTTCTCCAGAAGACTTCTCAGCTTCAGAGTTTCAAAGTTAAACCAAGTTTTCAAGTACTAACTTTCCGAGTCAGCCTATACAAGTTACAAGTTTCTCCAACATACTTCCCTGGGCATATCCACCCAGGGAAGAGCCCTGTTGCTGTACATGGC
This sequence comes from Uropsilus gracilis, assembly GCA_004024945.1. Classification (NCBI taxonomy): domain Eukaryota; kingdom Metazoa; phylum Chordata; class Mammalia; order Eulipotyphla; family Talpidae; genus Uropsilus; species Uropsilus gracilis. Next base: position 12,236 of record PVHY01002380.1, on the reverse strand, counting down.
CGAGGGAGCCCTGAGGCCTTCCAGCCTCCCTGTTCCTTTGCTCTATACACCTTCCTTCTGCGTTTTGTCCCTTCTCTCTCCTTTCCAAGTGTTTTCCTCTGTCCCCTCCCTAATCTCTTAATCCTCTTGTCTTGAGAGAAGACTTAACTTCCCTTCTCTAAGTCTCCACCCACCAGGACATAATGGCTGTCATTCTAATGCAGATCCTGGGGACCACACAGCCCACCAATTTCAACACAGCCCCCTAACAATATAAGTGCTTACATTTCTGGGCTTTCAATTCTAGTCCATTGATCTGCGTGTTTGCTTTTGTTCCATTCAGTGTTTTAATTATTATGGCTTTGTGATATTGTTTTAAGTTTAGAAGTGTAATACCTCTATTCTTTACCTTTTTTAGTCAGGAGAGCTCTGACTATTCTTGGTCTTTTTTGATTCCATGTGACATTCAGCAAAGTTTGTTCCATTTCTTTGAAGAATGTCACTGAGGTTTTTATTGAAAGTGTACTGAATATATATATTGTTTTGGGTAGCAAATTCTTCTTACACAGAAATTAAATTAAGTTCTCTATTTAAAACAATCATGACAAACATATTTTATAACAAATAAATAATTTATATATTATCTGAAGTACATTTCTGACCTTTGACCAGTAATGTTATTCTTAATCACTCACCCAATTTGAAAAGTTTTTTACTTGCCAGAGAATGTGAAATAGTTCTATCCCCAAGTGCGTTAAGGAGACAGGGTCATTCTTTCTTCCCATTTCTAAAAGCTGATAGAGTCCTACATACTCACAAAGCCACAATGACGGATATTCCTTTTTATTTCTCAATAGAGAAAGACTTCATATTGATATATAACTGCAATCACTGGTAAAATAATATTTATAAAATTTCAAATTTATTATCCATGAAAACCATCTATAACAATAGTTTATAACAGACTTGCTAGGAAAGAATCAAAAAAGTATACCTGTCTTGTAGCTTACTTCTAGCTAACATACTGAGACAAAGAAAAAAAATAAGTATATGTTATACAACTTAGAGGAAGTTAATTAATATTATTTTTGAGGGATTTCTAGGATTTTAGAAATTAAAAACCCAATATATTCAAAATCATAAATATTACATTACAAAAATATTGATACAATTTTAGTAAAAACAGTGATTTAGAAACCATAGGAAAGTAAATATACATTCAAAAATATTTAGCTATGTAATGATTAATGAGCATGATGAAAAACTAAGAACAAAACTTTAAATATTTCTAACGACAAAAACAATCAAAAGAAAAATCTATTTGTTCATACACAAGGTATATAATGATAAGGCTCTTAATTTTATATTTAACATCATAAGCTTATTAATTTTAGCTAAATTAATAAACCTATATTACTGCCCCCAAAATAAGCACTTTTTAAATTAAATGAACATCAGAGATTATCATTGACACAGAAAAGCCATATGAGGACTGAGTGGGAGGACAGAGTGAGAAGGTATCCATCTACAAGCCAAGAAAATAAGCTTCAGGAGAAACCAAGTCTGCCAACACCTTGATATTGGACATCTACCATTTGAAACCATGCAAAAGTAAATGCTCTTAACAACACCCACCCTGCAGTATTTTGTTATGGCAGTCCTAGTGGACTAATACAATTTCATTTCCAAGTTCTACTGAGTGTATTACACAAATATTGAAAGTCTAATAAGAACCATATACTGGGAATATTTCAGTAAAGATTGCTTTTCCCTGTAAGGTATGAATAGTCTGACACACAATGGTTTAAGCAATTCAATAATCTTCCATAAAAAATCTGGAGATGGGAAGCCCTGAAATAGCTCTGTGCCTCAATGGACTGAATATTTGCATTCTCTTGTTCAGTCACCTTCCTTTCACTAGCTTTAGAGTCTCTGTATTATTGTAACTTCATTGACACAATTCAGCTGCCGAAGTTCCAGGATGATTGGATGACACAGCACCACAAATTGCCAGAAAGGACAGCAAATCTCATGAGGTTCTGTTTTTTATGCATGAAGAGAGGATTTCCCCCAAACTCCCAGGTAACTTCCCTTCACTCTATGTAATATTAATATATATATACACTTATATACACTCTAGGTAATATTAATATATTAATATAATATTAATGTGATCTATACAGCATCCATTCATTACACATTACTGAGCATAAGCATCAAATTTTTTATGAGCAAGGTTATTAATAGTATCACTGAAATTAATAATTATAATTATTAGTAATAATAATTACAATTCATAATATAATAGAACAATATAATATAAAATTAATATAATGTGATAATAATTAATAATTATAATTATTAATAATATTAATGATAATATGGCCTTTAATGTTGGAAACAATTATAAATTGTAAGGTGAAGAGAGATATTTGTTAGAGTTACTGATGGAATTATCAAATGTATACAGTCAATAGAAAAAATAGTGATCTATTGATCTGGTTAAGGTAAATCACCCAAGAATTGTTTCCTTTTAGTCTTCTTGGTAACTATATATCAATAAGTCAAAGGATTTATTGTATAGTCTTTAGATTTACATATAAGTGATATGAGAGATACAAAGAGTTCCTGTGTACAATATCCCAGTAGTTTTATATTAAAAAAATATGAGGTTGGGCATGGCATGGTGGCACATGCCTGTAAGCAGCAGCCTAGGAAGCCGCAGCCGGGGCCAGAGATCATGGTTTGAGTCATGCTGGGGGCACATAAGAGAGACCTAGTTCCCAAAAAATATAGCTGGGTGTGGTGGCACGTGCCTGTAATCTTAGCTACCTGGGAAACTGAGCCTGGGGATTGCTTGAGTCTGTGGTACCCCGGGCAACATGAGCCTGAGGTTCCACAGGCAAAAATAGCAAGACATGGTCTCAAAAAAAAAAAAAAAAAAGTAATGTAGATTTAAATTGCCATTCTGATTAACTGGCAGGTTCCCAAAATTTCACCTATTCCTTAATCAATAGTTAGTGTTTATTTCTTTCATTCTATTCTTTAAAACTCAGATAAGGGATTGTAACACTCTTGTATAACACCTATCAACTGAAACCAGACCCCAATATGGGCAGTGTTATTTGTTGGTAAAACTTAGGCATTGCCATTACCTGTGTCCAGAAAACACAAGAGGCTAAGAATGACCTAAAATCAAGCCGGGCATGGTGGCATGTGCTTGAAAGTGACAGCTTATGGAGTTGCAGCGGGGTCTGGGAATCTCGGTTCGAGTCCCATCCGAGATAGCACAGTGAGACTTAGTCCCAAAAAATAGTTGGGCATGGTAGTGTGTGCCTGTAATCCCAGCTACCTGGGAAGCTGAGGCCTGGGATTGAGTCTGTGGTTCCCAGGGCAACATAAGCCTGTGGTTCCACAGGCAAAAATAGCCAGACCTAGTTTCAAAAAAAACCAAAAAACAAAAAAAATACAATGACCTAAAATCAGATAAGGGTACTTTTTTCTTTTACCTCGATGTTGGATATCTGAAGCAGACTTGGTGAATATGTTAATCTGGCTAGCACCCTGCAGCTATTGTTCCAAGACCCAGGTGGGGAAGGGGAGATGGACCCCCCAAGCAAGTGTGATTGTGAATTGGAGTCTCTGGTTTCATGAGGAGAGAGGGAGCAAGAAAAAGGATAAATAAAAGAAAAGTAGCAGGGACTAGGGATAAGACTTTTGGGAAGAAGAACTGAGTTGAGATCGGGGGTTGGGGAGGTTGGCATCTGGTGAGGAGTTTTGGGTTTCAGGAGGAAAAAGATGCAAGAGATGATTCTTTTGGGGCTCTCCTGGCATTCAGGCTTCCAAGGATCAGGAGCTATGTGAAGGTGGAGGAAAGGCAGCCCTGATGAAGTGCTGAGCCTCATGCAACCTGGTTAGGCCTGAGCTTAACCTTCTGTTGGAATTCACCCACAGCTGACTGGAGTGACAGAGGTCCAAAATACAGTTTCCGACGGAAGTGCACTAAGAATGAGGTAAAACCCATACAACTCCTTGAGGAGCAGAGGCAGCATTCTATTCTGTTTGGGACACTTGTGAGGATGTGAACTATTAGGTTCTTTTAGTTTGTCTTCTCCTATCTATAAATAAACCTCTTACCCTCACCACAAAAGTCTGACCTGCTTGCATGCAGGCAGAATTGACTAAAATTAAAATTAGAAAGGGTGAACTCCTCACTTGTGTTGTGGGGTGTGGACATAGATCAAGAATTATGCCTTATATAAGGGAACAGCTTTATCTTTCTAGTCCTCTCTGGCACACTAGAGATGGTTACTGGCTTCTTATCTGTGAAGAAAGCCCCTTAACTTCCTAGGAATATCCTAGGAAGAGACCTATCATTGGAAAGATAAGAGAGTTTAACCCCACAGATATTTTTCCATGTTTAGGTAAAGTATCCCTATCCTCATGCCTATGTGTCACAAGTCTTGGGATCCTGGGTTTTTTCCTTCATCACTGCCTCATTGTAATCATTCTTTATTGTGGTATAAAAGAGACCATAACAACTAATAAAGTCGGATTTGGACATGTTCCCAAGTCCCTGGTTCATGACTGGCCTCACAGATCAATCTTTTTTTCTCATTCTTCTTTCCCTGAACACAGGTCCTAATACCCAGTAACAAAACCACCCACATTTTCCTTGTGTAATTTTTGTAGTATTTAGAATGTTCAAACAGGACACATTTTTTAAGAATATAGAATGTTCAAACAGGACACATTTTTTGTAGAATGTAGAATATTCAAATAGGACACATTCATGCACTTACTGTTTTGTGTGCTGTCATAGCTAAGATTACAGTTATTCAGATTTATGTATCTGGTACTTATCACAATGTTGAAAATGACAAAGATAATCAAATAATGAATAGAACATTGTGAATTTGGGATTTAAAAAGGAAATAGAATATAATACTACATGGGACAAAATAATTAATGAAGTACAGGAATCCACTGATACCTTCATGGGGAAGGAATCAATTGGATGTGGATACATGCTGACACTGATATTAGGTGACAAAAGAAGCAAAATGGGTGCTTAATCAAACTTACAAACGGGAGCAGCTGGTCCTTTAAAGCCAGCCACACACCAGGTTCTTCCCAGCCCGCACATACAGTAGTAAGACCACATAAACTTTAAGAAGGAGGCAAAAACAAATTTACTTATTAAAAGACAAATTAGACAAGAGTCACTGAGGGGTTCAAGGGAACCCCTTTGGTAATCTTACCACACAGTCCAGTCTCTAGTCCATAGATAGCCACAAAATGTCCACAAAATGGCGGCTGCCTCACCTGAAGCCAGATAAGGGGGTTAAATGGCACCGCTGTTCCTTCTTCACCAACACCTCCACTCACTTCAAGCCAAGATGGAGTCATTCATCCTTCTCTGAAAGCAGGAGATTTAAATTCAACGAGGAAAACCAGGGTGGTGTCGTCAATTCTTGCCAAAAGGCACAGTTCCAACATTCTTTCAGCTCCAACTCCACAGTGGCCCAGCATCAGCAAAACTCACTCGATACAGCAACACAGCAAGCACTTCAGATGTCCCACGTTAAAAACGGCAACACAGCAAACTCTTCAGTTCTCCAAAAGATTTCCAAACCTTGCAGTTTTAAAATTAAACCAAGTTTTCAAGTACCACGTTTCCAAGACAGCTCACACAGGCTGCAAGTTTCTCCAACATGCTTCCCTTGCTCCTCAGCAGCCCAGGCTGGGAGTGGAACCCCACAGCCTGGCTTCCTTCCCTCTCTGCTGCCCAACATGGCAGCAGAAGTTCTGAGACCTCCCTGCTGCTCCTCTCTGCACCTCCCTTCTCCCTTCTGCCTCTTCTGTCTCTTTCCATCTCTTTTTCTCTGTCCCCTCCCTAATCATCTTTTCTCCTGAGAAGGCTTAACTTCCCTTTTCCAAGTCTTCAATGAAAAATAGCTGCTATTTTAATGCAGCACCACCAGCACTGGGGGGTCATAGCCCCCTAACAACACTAAAAAAAATTGATTATGTGCTACCTTTGAATTAGTTATAATCTACATATAGTGAGAAGTAATACAAAGATGATTTACTGTTCTGGGAGAAAATATTCTCAGACTATCCCCATTTTCATTTTAAACAAAACTGGTATTGGGCAAAAACAATTTAGTTGCTTGCTATAGGAAATACTTGCTCTGGAAGATGAAACTATGGACCAATGAAAATAGCTTACATAAAAACTAGCATCCCATTTAAGACCATATCCTTGTCATGTCCAAAAACCAAGCTATTACGTCTTAAATTTTGCCTATTCAACTTTCTGTTTTTCAACATCTGTATTTAGTATTAATTATGGCACTGTATATTTCCTTCAAGTGATTTTCAGCTTGCTAACTATTTAATCTGAGGTGGGAAACAAATTTTGGGCAATTTTATTTGAATTTCATTTCTGAAATAAAAAGAAGTACAGATATGTGTACAAAATTTTCAATTCCTTTTATTCATTATTTTAAATGACAACTAAATTTATGAATCATTACAGTTGCTTCCTCTTGAAGTTTTTCTTACCTCATTTTTGAATATTCACACCTGAAAAATAACCAGTTAGCTTCTTTTAAACTACTTTAGTAATGGTCAAATATTTATTATGGAAAATGTACATTTTTCTGTGACCATATAACTGTGGGATCATTCCTAGTTCAGTTCAATTCCACTGTTATACATATCTATTTTTATTCCAATACCATACCTTTTCTTGGAGTATTTTGCAATATAGTTTGAATGTGGGGATGTGGTAACTTTGTTCATTTTTGGTCAGGGTTACTTTATTTCTCTTGTGGCTCAATGAAAATATCACTAATATTTGTCTTATTTCTTTGAATAACACCATAAAATTTTGATAGGTACTGCATTAAATCTTTATTGGTATGGATGCAATGGCCATTTAAACAGTTAATTCTTTCAATTCATGAACAGGAAATATCTTCCCATTTATTTATGTCTTTTAAAAAAATATGTTATAATTTTCATTGTACAAGTCTTTCACTCTTGTTAAGTTTACTTCTAGGTAGACTTGATGTTTTCTTGTCTTTTTAAAAAAATATGTTATAATTTTCATTGTACAAGTCTTTCACTCTTGTTAAGTTTACTTCTAGGTAAACTTGATGTTTTCTTGATGCGGGACAGTTTTTGTTGCATTCTATAGGTTTTGGTTGCTGATTTATGAGTTTTTTCTTCAGTTACTTTTTACTTTCTCTTTTTCTTTCTTAATTAGCCAATAGAAATTAAACTGTGTTTTTCAGTTTTCACATATTAGGGATCACCTCCTCTTATTTTCATTGACTTTTAATTTGTAGCAACTGGAAAACTATACTTGATGAATTCTATCATCTTAAATTTATTGACTTTTTTTTTTTTTTTTTTTTTTTGAGACTAGGTCTCGCTATTTTTGCCCATGGAACCGCAGGCTCTCGTTGCCCGGGGTAACCACAGACTCAAGCAATTGACATTTCTGTTGTGATACTTGTGAGCTCTCCTCAAAAATTTCTGTGTGAACTTGAGAGTAACATTTATTCGTTTTGAGGAGTTCAATTCACAATAAATGTCTGTGAAGTTCACATGGTACAGGTTCTTATTTATGGTTATTCTCTCTGCCTAGTTGATCTATACATTGGTTAAAGCTGGGTGTTGAAGTCTCCTATTATTATTATGCTTTCATAAAAATGAAAATTATGTTTTCATAGTAATGAAAATTATTACAAGTCTATTTTCAGATTTGTAAATGGTTGCCACATAGTTTGATGCTCCTTCATTTGGTGTGTATATATTAATGAATGTTATGTCTTCATGAGGCATTGATTCCTTAATCATTGTGTAATGTCCAATATTTTATATTACTATTTTTACTTTCTTTGAATAGGAAGTCTATCTTATCTAAGTATGGCTGTGTCTGCCTTTTGAGACATTCATTTTCTTTTAAGATTGTTTTCCAAACTTTTGCTTTGATCTTACTTTTATCAATTCTGATTAGACTCCTGAGGCTACCAGAAAGCTAGGCTGTATCATCTAACTGCCTACTCTGTGCCTTTTGTGGTAGATTACAATATATATTTTTTAACTTTTAAGCTAATTATTAACATCTGAGGATTTTCTGCTGCCATTTTGTTTTCATTTTTCCAGTTCTATCTCCTTATTTGGTATTTTGTATAATTTTTATTAAATTTTCATAAGGGAGCTCCTTTTCACATTTCTCATAGGGAGATTTAATGCTAGAAAACTCCCTCAGTTTCTGATTGTGTGTGAAGGGCTTTAAAGGCTTATAGTTTCCCCTCATATTTGACAGAGTGTCTCACAGGATATGGTATCAGTGGGTGGCAGATTTTATCTTTATATTTAAGATGTTGTTACATTCTCTCTGTGCATATTGAGTTTTCTCAGAGAAGTTCACGCTGATAGAAGAAACTTTATAAGTTACCTGCTTCTTTTTGCTTAGTTGTTTTCACTATTCCTTCCCTAAACTCTTCAGTTTTCACTAGTATGTGTCTTGGTGTTGGTTTTATTACATTTTATACATTTACATTTATACATGAGGTATTCTTTAGCTTCATGGATTTTCTCATTCAGTTACTTCCCATTGTTTGTGTATATTCCTTTACTATTGTTTTCAGTAGTTCTCTCATCTTTCATTCTGTCATCTCCTTCTGGGATACCCCTTCTCCTTGTGTTGTCTTTCATAATGATGTTACATAGTTCTTAAAATGTTTGTTTCTTTTATCTTCTCATTTCTCTTTTTTTCTATCCCCTGGGCATTTGTGCATCACCATATTTGAAGTCACTGCTTAGATCCTCCATTTGGTCTGCTTTGCTTCCATTGTTTTCTCTAAAATTTTCCTAGCTCATCTACTATGCATTTTGCACCCTGAATAGCTTTCAATATTGAACTCTCTATCTACTATAGAGATAAAACTTTCCATGTCTTTGTGGTTAAATTCTGGAAAGTTGTTCTCTCCTTGTGATGTCATATTTCCTTGAGCTCTCAAGGTGCCATGTGTTGCCTATTATATTGCCCATTTTATGACTCTAAATTTTTCTGACTTACAGAAAATATCTATAGTCCTAATTTAGAGAGTTGAACTACTTTAATTTTCCATAAGTTTGTGCTGTGATTTTGGTGTTGGCCCTTTCCTGCTACAGAAGGTTTGTACACTTGATCTGCAACTGCTAAATCAAAGGGAAAGGGAAATATCTGAGGGTGTATCTGAGGATCAAATGTGATACCAAGGAGCCTAGCATGTATTTGTGATACCACCAATATTCTCCCTTTCTTGTATTCTAAACCTGAGATTCTGCAGTCTGTATGATCATAGTGCATTTCTTAAGGTTATTTTCTGTATAAGTGGATTGGGGAATGGGAATGAAATCCAAAGGCATTATCTTTTTACTGGGGAGTCAGTCTGATGTAAGCATCCCAGCTCTTATATGTCTTTTCCATCCATCATAAGCGTGTTCTTACATGCTGTATAACTTTTTTTCTCTTCCTCAGGGTCACTGATAAAACTGGCTGCCCAGTGATATCCATCCAACCTTGAACTAAAGCTTTCAGGCACTTATCTCTACCTACCTCCCATTCACTCAGTGACATTTCTCTGTCTTGTCTTTCATAGTCTGTGCTAATTTCTGATGGTCAAAGTATATGCCATCATCACCCCAAACCATAGGAATCTCTGGTTGCAGTGTCCCTAGTTAACTGTTAGATAATCCTCTTAGGAAGAAAGTGAGGTTCCTCTCTGATGTCATCTTGGTCCTAAAACATAGTTTCTTACCTTGTAAGTGAAAGTGGTGCTTGTAGGAAACTTTCTAGATAGCTTCAATTTTTTTCAACTTATATGAAAATGAACTTCACATGTACTATATTTTCATTCTGATTGTAGATTTGACTTTTGGACTCCTCAATATCTTCATATTCCGGAAACTTTAGCTTTTATGCATTTTTGAATGGAAAAGTTCTTTTCTGGTTTCCTATCTGATAATTTTTTAGTAGACTCTTCATTTAGTACTCTTTAGACTCTCAAGCCCATCCAGAACCATATTTCTAAAATTAGTTGTAAATTTCAGTTTTTAGATTATATCAAGTCCTGCTGGGCAAAGTGGCATATGGTGTCACCTCTGGGGCTGGGAATCGCGGTTCAAGACCCACCCAGGGCAACATAACGAGACCTAGTCCCAAAAAAACAGCTAGGTGTGGTGGCACATGCCTATAATCCCAGCTACCTGAGAAACTGAGACTGGGGATTGTGAGTATGTGGTACCACAGGCATTGTGAACCTGTGGTTCCACAGGCAAAAATAGAGAGACCTAGTCTAAAAAAAAAGAAGATGATATCAAGCCCTAGGGGAGCTCCATTCAGTTCCTGGTAAAAATCCCATGCCTCCTTCTGCCCACACCTCTGATAATACCATAATCCCATTTTCTAGCTAACACTGATATTTTTATCCTCCTTTCCGGATAGCAAATACCCACCTCTACTACAGGCAGAGTGTTCAAGCAGTTCATCTGAATTTAGTTCCTCATTTCCAATATAAGAATATTTATCCCTTTCTCATATACTAAAACTAGCACTCATGACCTGTGGCCCTGGGAATTAATTAACTTGTAAATTCAAATTCTGCTCCTTATCTTATATTTAATCAAATGTTTGGTCAATAAAGCTGTTTAACTTGTATTAGAACTGTGCTATGTATTTTTGTATTCTCCTTTTTGTTCTTTTAATCTGCCATATTCTTGGTGGACTCACTAGACACTATGTTGACTCAAAGTTCTGTCTCCATGATTCTGTCTTGGAAGAAGGTGTGCCCTATCACCTCTATTCTCACTGTCCCTGAATTTCATTTTTTCTGACCCATTTGTGGTTCTTCCACAGCTTTAATACATTTCCTTATTCAACCATTATTTGCAGACTTTAACCTTCTCTCTCTGCTAGAGTCACTGCCACAATTCTTAGAAATCAGTACCAATGGCATACAGCAATACTTTTTAACATCCTTGAGGAAACTATTAGAGGCTATGATTAGCTACGAAAAAGAAAGCAACATGACCATTTAAAGGCACTTAGGGAGAAGTCTTCTCTAGAATCCCTAATGGGTCTCATGTTCATTTTTTTCAGAAAGCAAAGGTGTACGTGGAAGTTCTTCATAGTATTAAACTTTCTTCTAAATGGTATTTCTTGATGGCATTAGTACCCATGGATGTTTTGGGACTGTTGTGGGTTAAAAGGTTTTAGAGAGTTGGTCCACATCAACTGGCAATTACATAGAACATTTGAATCCGAGGAAAAATTGTATTCCAATTTTGAAACAATAGATTTAAAAATGAATTTTTAAAGGCCGGGCATGATGGCTCGTGCCTGTAAGCTTCAGCCTATGAAGCGTCTGTGGCTAGGGATCGTTGTTCGAGTCCCGCCTGGGGCATGTAGCAAGATCTAGTTCCAACAAAATAACTGGGCGTGGTGTTGTGTGCCTGTAATCCCAGCTACCGGGGAAGCTGAGGGTGGGGATTGCTTGAGTCTGTGGTACCCCGGGCAACGAAAGCCTGTGGTTCCACAGGCAAAAACAGCGAGACCTAGTCTCAAAAAAGAAAAAAAAAGAAAAAAAAAGAATTTTAAAATTCAATCAGTTTGCAAAGTTGAACTGCCTCTGTAAACTCAAATTCACATAAACATCAGATGATATTTTATTTGCTCAATAATCCCAGCTCCCTTTACTTGTAAGTAAACTTTATAGCAACTTACAAAATCATCCATCATCTTAATGACATCTAGAAATATGTCCAGTTTTCTAAGAGCAGAATGACGTCTAAAAAAGATTTCTTTGCCAGTGAAGAAGTACTTTGATGTCCCTCAGAAAAGTCAAGGAAAAGCTACTAAACAGATTATCTTTGAAGTCTGTTCACCTGTTTGATTTCTCAATTTTTGATTTCTTAATTACTTTCCAACTAGATAATCCATCTTTTCCAGTTCAAATGTCAACTGTAAAAAAATATTTTCCCATCTATTTTCCAATAGAAATGGAAATCCAGAATTTCTCTTCCAACACACAAAATTAGTGCTTCTTTCTTTATATAAATTCACAATGCCACAGTAACTGAATTGCAAAATAACTGAATAAAAATAACTGAATTGCAAAATTATCTAAGACGTTAATATATAAAATATAAAACATAATGAATTACTTTTTTTAGGAGTATGTACATTATTTTAAAAG